>BLKR01002911.1:0-90281 GCA_011170035.1 Teleogryllus occipitalis
GATAATTAACTAATTCTTCCGAATATTCGTGAATTAATAAACGAGATTTTCTTTCTGTGATCCTATAGAATGTTTCAATTTTCCTTGAAGGTACCCCGCGGTAGCCTGATTAGTAAAATTAATCGAGAATTTAGATCACGATTTTTTTCAAATAAAATGAGTGCGCATAAAGATTTATAACTTTATTCGTCGAATAGAGTAATTAAATAAGTTATGAATGAAGCAAACACTTATTGCAAATTTCTGCAGTTTTAGGTTTTATGACTAATTTCTTATGTGCGTGTGCAACGCGCCACGGAACTGTGCCATTGTGAAATATATGAAGAGTTCTGTTCAAAGTATTTTGTACAAATAAGAAATACGTATAACGATTTATAACTCGTATAAAAGAATAGAATAATTCAATAAGTTATAAATAAACCAAACACGTATTGCCAATTTATGCAGTTTCAGGTTTTATGACTAATTTCTGTGCGTGTGCATCTCGCCGCGGAACAGAGTCATAGTGAAATATACGAAGAGTTCATGGGGTTTTGTACTATTAAGAAATGCGTATAACGATTTATAACTCATATAAACGAATAGAGTAATTTTATAAATTATAAATAAAGGAAACCTATATTGCAAATATCTGCAGTTAGAGGTTTTATGACTAATTTATGTGCGTGTGTATCTCGCCACGGAACAGAGTCATAGTGAAATATACAAAGAGTTTATCGGGTTTTGTACTAATACGAAATGCGAATAACGATTTATAACTCATATAAATGAATGGAGTAATTCAATAAGTTATAAATAAAGTAAACACGTATTGCAAATATCTGCATTTAGAGGTTTTATGACTAATTTTCAATGTGCGTGTGCATCTCGACGCGGAACAGAGTCATAGTGAAATACACGAAGAGTTCATGGGGTTTTGTACTATTAAGAAATGCGTATAACGATTTATAACTCATATAAACGAATAGAGTAATTCAATAAGTTATAAATAAAGTAAACACGTATTGCAAATATCTGCGGTTTGAGGTTTTATGATTAATTTCTTATGTTTTGTATATGTTGTTTCTTATGTATGTCTTAATTACATTTCCGGTCGCCATATTGGATCCGCCATATTGTTTTGTGTAATTTTGATATCAGATATGAAATCAGCGACCTCGAAAACCCCCATGTACAACTTAGTAAATGAATTCGTACCCATTTGAGGTTTTGGCCACGTTTTCACCATCTGGTCACACCGTGCAACGGTGCAATGCGTCTCTGATCTTTCCTTCTTAATTCTTGTGCCCTCCTTTCGCCTCCCACATACCCTGCCGTACATTTCGAGAATCGGTAGCTTAGAGATTGCTCCAACTGAAGCGGAGCCCCTCTGAAGGAGATACCTGGAAGCGAGAGACATGTTACAAAGCTAACATGTACGTCCACGTGGATTGCATGTTCCAGCGGGGAAGGAAAATTGCTAACTCTCAGTTTTTACATGCACTTCACTCACGTAACTGCTAATATCAGTAGTCGCTGCACCCCTAATCAAGAATTTGTCACTCCCACCATGGCCACAATCACAAGATGATTACGACAGCAGCGGTTTACGTAGTATTTGAACCTTTAAAACCGATAGCCGTCTGAATTATTTACAACTCCTTTAACGCAATACTTTAATATCGAAACAGTGCCACAGGATAAGTAAAGAAAATCTGACATCCTGAAAATTGTCATTATTAGTCTCGTGATTTTTTAGCAAAGACCAATTTTACTATTTTTGTATAGACATTCACAAATTAATCGTGCACACTTGTCATCATCTTACGTTATCAATGAATCTCTCTTAAAGTCTTAATAATGCCTATTTAATCACTGAAGCTTAAACATTCATATTCCTCCCGTAAAAGTCTAAAATCTCTGTCCAGAATAAGTGAAGACATGAAAAATAAACTCGAAAGCTTTCCTCTGCAAATCCGAATACTTATCTCTGGCTGTAATTGAAGTCTATATTACATTAAAATCCCCCAATAGTACGGCAGCGCACTGTATCGAAACATCAAGACATTTAATCAACAAGATAATTAATAAACTACTTTTTCAACACTAAAATGTGCACAAGTTTCTAATGTTGAAATATTTATAAGGACAAAATGATTCTGAGTGGAAGATATTATTGCTGTTGGAGCATTTCTATTCCTGTGTACGTGTGTATATTTTCATTTTTTCATACGCATGTTTTTAATAAAATAGAAATGAAATGTATATTGAAAGCACTGAGGATCAATGAGAATTTTTAGAAAGGAATTTAAGCTTTCTACTCAACCAAATTGGGAATTTGTTTTTCTTTGAACGAAACGCCTCATGTGTTATCACTCGCTCTTATTAATCAATTTTATAACTTGAACTGTAAACTTTAATATCTTAAAATTAATAGACTTATTTTTATTCTGCCATATTTTTGTATTAGGTGGTTCTGTTGAGCGAAATGTGACGTATCAAAAGCAATCAACATTTCATCGTCTAGTGCGACCAAGCGTGCGAGTGTGAGGGAATAATTAGCCCAGCGAAGATAGTGATGTTTTAGTAGAAATATTGGATGTTTTTAAATGCAAACATTAGTTACATAAACGCAATGTCCAGTAATCGTTGGATACAGACCTTAAAAAACTCCAGTGATTAAAGTGATGCATTACCTTTTAAATTAAGGTGAATAGTAGAACTTTCTGCCATAGTTCTCTAGAATACGCATTTCCGGATCTGGGTAAATATAAAAATTTCAATTATATGTTTTTTTGTTGTTGTTTTTAATTTATTTATAGTCGCATCAACTGCGAGGTTATTAGCGACTATTCAGTAGGTTACAATAAGGGTTCAATTATATGTTTGTAGACATGTTTTAGCCTGTATTTATAGTAAATTGTGATTTTATTATTACAGAATTTGTAAACCTCCTTCATTTCATTAGCCTTGTACTCACCGGAATGAAACAATGTTTATGGAGTTTTCATCCCTCTTTATAGTGCGTATGTTGTACTTTTCTGTTGTAATTTTTCTAAAGTTCTTTCTTTTGTGCGAATGTTCTGCTACTAATAGTTTATGTAGCAAAGCCGAAGTACGAATATTTTTGGTCAAGTTTCATAAATGGATAATCTAAAAACAATCCCTTACAGGCCGAGGCGCGTACGTTTTGTGTGCCCTTATTATAATCGTTACTATACACACCCTACCAAAAGATAACTTCCTTTCTGTCGGGTACTTACGATTTTTTTTTAGAATGAAAATAAGTACGTTATATCGAATACTGCATCCACACTCCAGCTCGTAAATCCTCCGCGATATTTAAATCAAATGAACTACAATTAATATTTAGCAATAATGAATGTGGACGACGATATTTGGGAAAATATGGAAGAGAAATAACTCGCAATTTTGCAAACTAGCTAGTTTGCTTTAATTCAATCAAAACGAACCCTGTTAAATAAACTTCTAATTTTCAATAACCAATCATTAATGCATAATCATAGCATATAAGCAATGTTTAGAATGGACCTGAAGAATTTACATAAAGCCATTGCAGATAGTCAAATACGTAACCTACTACTTCGCTTTTATCAGACCGGGAGTTTTCACTGTTTAAATGTTCCGTCCTTGGCTGTTGCTCCCCTAAACGTCTCTCATCCCTCAGCTGCACTTCACAGTGACGAATACGTCCCTCTCCTCGGGGGGGGGGCACCCTCTCTGGTTTCATTGGCGCGGGACGTCTGCCGTTGACGCTAGGCTGTGCGTTTAATCTAGGGTTACAAGCTTAATCTAAGTTCCCCATCTTCTTTAATTTTCCTTTTCCCCCTTTGCCACTTTCATTCCTCCTCAGGCACTTTCTACGCCGGAATTAGAGGACTTACACCTACGTCCTGGGACAGACGGAGCTCTTTAAAGCAAGGAAAGCGTGCGAAATTGATAGTTAACCTATAGTTAGTTTCCGGAGAAACGATAAGAGTAAGGGAAATGTGATGTTTCTAAAGCAGCCCTGAGTTTTTCTTATAAAATCTTTCGAGCGGTCGATAGCAATAATATCAATCAAAAAAGTATAAATTATAGGGCGATTTTTTGTTTGGGTGAATAATTCCAATCATTTTTATAAGAGAAACATAGCATTCATTATCAAATAGACAAATGTCTTAATAAATGGGAGACGAAAATAATGAAATACAACTTTCAATTACATTTTCGCAATTATGAACATACTGAACATCTGACAGAGCGTTTTCTTTAGCCAATTCAATCCATAACTAATTTGACATTAACATTAGCTAATTTCAGATTTTTCTGCTTTTCTTTTTGCAGAAGACATCACAATCCAGAAAAACGAATGAGTGTGTGTTTTTTGCCATTTCAGACCTGTTCTAGATACGTCCGATATATTTTTAATATTTCGAGAATTTGTGATTTTTATATACTATTGTTTAAAATGAACTTAAATAGCTTAGATAATTTAACTTAAACATAGTTATGTAACTGAGAAAATAAAAATATATACAAATTATACGAAATAATTAATATAGTGTGTATATGTTATCACAATTGTTTGCACCGAAGTGTTTCTCCTATTTCAGCTTTGATAAATAGTTTACGTTTTTCGATGACAATGACTCCTAAAACGTGTATTTCCGTTAAAATATCGCCATCGGTTTTGAGCAATATTACATGACATTCTCTATCTACATATAAAATAATAGAAAATTCAGGAAAACACCAAGCACCCCAGACTCTTTTCTTTTCACGAACCCAAATCAGACCCACAGATTGACCTACAGCATTAAGAGCTGGCCAGAGTGGATAGTGGTTTTTCGAGCCCTGAGAGCAGCGGGGTGAGAGAAGTTACGTCCCAGTGCAGCAGCAGAGGCGGAGCGAGGCCATTGGCGGCCGCTGCTGGCGCTGATTTCGGGCGGCGCAGGCGGCGCGGAACGCGCGACGCCAGACGCGCTTTGTTCGCGTTTCCGCGCCGCGCGTGCCGCGCCAATAGCCCGGGCGGCGTCGCGTCGCGTCGCGTCGCGTCGATCAAATCGATGCGGGTGACTCGCGGCGCGGGACCGGCCCCGCGCCAAGCGGTCGGCGTGCGCGGACACGTGGCGGCGGGGAGGGGGTTGGGCGAGAACCACCAGTGGAGTGGGATTAAGACATTGGAACATTATCTCAACACACAAAAGCAATATTTAGTTGTTGGCTCCGACGAATTAACCGGTATATAGTTGAATACTGTTTTTGTCTTCACGAATCCTTGCTTCCACTAATTGAATTTTGGAAGATATAGGATTGCAACGAAAGCGTGTTTGGTACATTCCGGGCAATTAGCAGCGAGCGCCTAAGACTAAGGTTACTCCCTGTTCAGAACTGCATAATAATTTGCGCAAAGTACGAGCTGTAGATGTACCACGTAGGATAGGAGCTTGAGGCGGGGCTTGTCTCCTGATGCTTTGGGGATTTGCCCCTTTCTCCGTGTTGAGCGGGGATGTTCTCAAGCGTGACTTCTTGAGGTTATATAATGGTCAATTGTTGCTACGGTGTTGGCGATCTTTGCGTACGACATATTCGTGCTTGAAGAGCATCGACTGAATAGACAACGGACACGTCAGTTGCGGTGATATTTTGTTGAGCGACGGAAAAAACGTTACCCTCCTTCCGATGGTTATCGGTGGAGCGTATCTGCGTATCAAAATGTTATCACAAGGCACCTTTCTTCCTAAGCGAGTCACTAGTTTTATATTTCGATGCCACAGCAACTTAACGCGGAGCTTGAAAGTGCAAAGCTGAAATGCAACCCGTGGGCCGCAGTTGTCCAATCCAGTATCTGACTGTTAAACGCACTTGCGGTCCTACTGAATTTGGTTTTACCATATTTCAAGATGAGTAAAATGTAACGAATGTACATGTAACATTCTTTGAAAATCAATATTATGTTATCAATAGTCAAATTATCAATATTATGTTATCAAATCAATATTATCCTGACAGATGACGGAATAAAATCTATTGCATTCTTTCGAAATTCCCTCAAAGAACAAATGTTTACTTATTTCAACATTGTTTGATTTTAATGATTGTACGTGTCAGACCTAGTATTTGTATGTTCATGTAATTTCGCACCAAAACTTGATAATTAGTAATGAATGATTATTATTATTTATGGAAGGATTGAGAGTGTGACAAACATCCAGAGTGACTAACAATAAAGACAAGATATGTAACTCAAAATAATTGAATCGAGAATATTATATAAAATACGAAACAATTAAGCATATGAATTCAATAATCATTACGCGTACGAATAATAGAAACAAAAATTTGCGAAGTATTTGTAAAATTAACTGATAATGATTTGTAAGAATTATTCTATTCCGTGTTTATGTTGTGAGATAGTGTAATATTCTGTTGGATTTTTTTATGTGAAGACGTTTAGTATTTTTAATTTTCAGAGATTTTACGTCAACTATAAGAAAGGCTGCTTTAGTCTAACTTGTGTCTTCTTTTCATCTTTGAATTTCTTTTATCCTTTTCTTCACGTTTCTTTGTTAGACACACACACAGGATTGCGTGCGTTCCCTGACCTTTCTAAATTCGTTCGTATCAATCTTTTATCTATTCTCTTACAATTGGAAAAAGGCTGAATTGGTGCTTGAAGTTAAAGTCCTGTACGAGTAGTCACGTGATGTGAAACTGACAGTCAAAGTAACTACCTAGATAAGAAATATAGAGGTCAAGTGTTGTTACCGATCTGCTCGTGGTACACTTCCGTCAATTGCAGGTGGATGACGGCGAGGCATTTCAAGGCCACGAAAGTTTCTTCTTTCTTCGTAATACAAAAACAAAGCAATGTATCGAGATCGGCAAAAACACTTTGGATAGAAACTTCATCGCGCCTGTGGAATACTTCAAAAATTCATTGAAGCTCTGTTATAATAAATATTATACTCCTAGCTTCGTGAGATATCCGAAATCATAACAGTTTTGTGTATGTCATTTTCTACAGAACATGCTCGCGAATTCATTTTTGTATTGAGATAAAAAATACTAATATTCTGTTATCGAGAGACTTATTTTAATGGAGTAACAAGAACACTGCGAATGGATATTTTTATGCCTCTAGGTTTTATAAGGATTATTTAACTCACGAACTCTCTATAAATGACTTTCAAGAATGCCTTCCGACTCGATAAATCATAGACCTTTTTTCCATGCAATTTCATCGTTTTTATTGTGTTACTTTTTTTATCGCCTCACTCGTTTTTTGCGACATGTGGCGAGTTGGTGAGGCTTGAAAGTTGTCGTTAGAGTTGTTGTTGTTAATACTATTAATACTAGAAATAAAAAGATATTCACGCGCATTACTAAGAAGGGAGAATCTCTGGAGTTCATAGCATATACATTTTGATTATATTCAACTATCAGATATTTTTGCGAAATTTATATATTAAATCCTCAACTAATACACACGTTTAATAATTTAAAACAAAACTTTTTTTTTCTATTCTGTTGTATTATATCAAGTTCCATAATTCAAAAAAGAAAAACAAGACACTTTTATTTAATATTAATTGCAAATCTATTAATGTTTTACTGTGTATCTTTAGTTACATCGTATTCTAAAATAAATACTTTAAAACAATATCAATGATTTTCATCTTCCTAAAAAATTGAAACTTATAAAACAAATAAACAATCATCGGTAGTTCTCTGAACCTCCCTTGGTAATGATAAGGTTTATATTATTAAATATTTTATAAAATATGTATAACTAACAGTACAGTTATTTTCATTAGTAAAATATTCTCAAATCGGCGCCGCTCGTGCTTTGATGTGTGTGTGTGTGTTTATGGGTTTGTGTATGTTCTCTTGTATAAAAAGTATGGGGAAGAGGAAATGATATTTTGAGTTGAATATAAACCTTATGATTCATATTTTTTACTCTCGGCATACTTCTGAGTAGTCGGTGAATAAGAGGATCAAAGAACGTTGGAGGACCGGAGGGAACTGGGAAGTGCGCCAGCGAGAACCAGCAATGTTAGATTAAAAAATCGGTACATCGGGGATAAATGCAAGCGGATTCTGGTTCGTGGTCTTTTTAGGTCATTGGTGCCAGGAGGCTCTCACCCCTCGTTATATAAGCAGTGTGTGTCGTTTCTGCATCGCAGTCGCCACTACATTGCTTTTAGGCTTTTATTTTCAACACGATATTATTTTTGTATTGCTACGATTTGAAATTGAGTACACTGAATATAATTATAACTTCATTGTCACCACAATTATAGGTTAGTGGTAGAAAGCTTACTATTAGAATTCAGGGATGTTCAGCTTACTATTCAAAGCTTACTATTCAGAATTCAATACTAAGAAGCGTTCCAATTAGTACAAACGCTACTGCTCAGAGAATTCCATTTGAAAGGATAATTAATAAGGCTTTAAAAGAGAGAAACGAGAGGAAAGGTATGGTAATTATCAACTACACACAATTATACAATACTTAACTGAAACGAACTCATTTTCTAGGCTTATTAAAAACATTTCAAAATATTCATGTAACTTAATTAACTCATAAATGACTATAAAACATTCTTGTGGGTTTTGCAGAAAGTAACCAAATAACATTTGACAGATAACGTGAATTTAGTTGAATACTTACCACTGTTTTCTTGATGTTTGATCAAACGAATTGGAATACATTTTTGTCGTTTTTACTTTGTGAATCCTCTTCGTTCATATTTGTAAATTTTATCATATTTTGTAGGTCGTGTAGTTTGTAATTCGCACAAGCACGTTTCACTTTGTTGGAAGTGATGAATGTAATTCGCAGCTGAGACGCTTAAGCAAGCGAGTTTAATTACTACAGAGATATTTAGTGCTCCGTCGTGGTTACGTTGGTACTCAGTAGGTACTACGAATTGGATGCTTAGAACATATTACGAACATTGTAGAGAAGGGAAACATTTGCGAAAATGCAAACTTGAAAGCTGCTTATTACTTTTTAATATTTAACGAATTATTCCAGTACCAATAAGTACCAATAACAGAAACATTGTCCCAAAAAATTTCACTGGGGCGTTTACAGTTATACATTGTGACTGGCAGTGACTGTTGTTAAAAATTAATATTTATCATGTTTGTTTGCTTTTGTTTTAACTTCCTCCCAGTTCTCGTTAACTAATGTAACGTAAAGGAATGATCTTTCTTGAATGTTCTTAGGATTTTCCAAATCTAACTTTCAAAAAATTAAGTTTCCTATTATATACAGTCACTCAAATCAATCATTCAAATAATAAAGATGCCTAAATTGGATCACATTTTTATTTATATGCTCTAAAAATTCAAATAAAGCAACACATTTCCCAAAACAACCTAGTTTCATTATTAAATATTATATTTAATTTACGGTTGTGTTTAGTAAAGAGAAAAGAACTAAAACTGAAAGGGCTCAATCGGTCCAAAATGGAGACAGTAAAAATGAGGCAAACGGTATCCCAAGTTGGAAAAAACCCTCAAAAGAAATGCAAAAATGCATGATTATAAAAGACTAAGAAACGAGTCTGTTTATTGAAAATATCATGAATGTAAGATGATAGAGAAAAAATAATATTGTTGAATTTGTGGAAAGAAATTATTTTTCTTGGGAAAATATAAAACATACAGTCCAATCTTTTCTTAACGATTTCCACACTACATTCTAATAATCACTGTTATATCTAGAGGCAACCATTTTAATATTTTAAACTGAACTTGTCAGTCGGATTTTAAAAATTCCAAATTCATGAAAACAATGTGTAGCACTACGTAAATTAATCATTAAGTAACTCACTTTTTATTCGATAAAAACCTATGAAGAAAAGTGAAGAACTAGCATGGGGCTGGTAACATTAGATTTTATTTTTCAAGCTTATGCAGATAAATTTCTTAAGATTGGATTTCATTTTAACAAACCAAATGTTAAAAACTTAAATCTACGAGTACATCCCAATCTCATTACCATATTTTCTTTCTCTCTCTTTATATATGTCAGGAATATATATGTAGGAATCAGCGAAAGTCAATATTGCGATGTTCTTTGTAATATTGCGAGCTCACACTTAATTATTTTATTCTTGTTTTCTCGAAATCTGTTGTTTGGGTGGAATGTTCTTTAAAATATTGTCATTTCCACGTCTTCAATAGACGATATCTTGGACACTTTAGAAAGCTTCAATAATCTTGAGAGACAGATTTGATTAGCTGTTTATTGTTTTTAAAAGTGGAATCATCTGAAGAGGATTCTTCATAATATTTTGCCCAATATTGCTAGAACAATGTATACTTATTGTGTACTCCAACTTCCAGGTCTCAGATGGCGCCCAATGTCATGTTATATTTACATTCATTCAATCTCATAGCTTTCTATTGGACTGCACCTCGCTTTTTGGAGCAATTGTACTGCAGCTAGCATGAAGCAGCTAGATGCCTGTTTGTGTTGATACACCTATCTGACTTACCTCCCACTCTTACAGTGTAGCCCGACTGCTTTGAATCTGGAGATGTATCATGCGTCAATAAGCAGTAATGCGTGCATAATACACACAAAGAGAAACATAAGTTGATTTTTTTAAAGATTCAAATGAAAGAATTGGGAAGGCTAAATATGAATGAATGTGTGAAAATACAATATTCACGAATGTACGGACTAAAAACCTATCCTTAGTGCTAATTGTGTAGGCGACCTGTTTAGTAGATCCATTGCGACCATGATTGTCTTCCGCCAGGGAAGCGTAAGCCCAGGTAGGGCGCTGTCCCTCCTCTCGCCAGCGGTGCCCCCGCCCACTGGCACAAACCTGTGAACGTGTGCTGCGTCGGCGGCGGGCCCCCGTGATGCCCTCTGGTGTCTTTAGGCTGCCATGCACCCATTCGCATCGGCACACCTGCAGTCTTCGGCGACCTCGTTTTGCTCAGGTCACGAGCCGATCAGCGCAAACGGATTTCATGACGAAGATTGTATTATTCTTACTCCGACGAACAACTTTTTCGATCAAAATCTGAGTCCGATAGTGGCGCCCTATCTGCACAGGTTATTTTCGTGCATTCAATGGAATTTTCTTACTACTTTATTTTAATGCGACAGCGCGGCCCTCTTATCGCGCTTTCGACTGCAGGTATATAAAGTTTGCCTACGGGATAGGTCGCGGCGAAAATCCAGACGTGTGGCAGGCAGGCCAGCAATTGCGGAGCGAGGCGTTGTCAAGTCCGCTCAGGCCGAAATCCTGAAACCGAAGGTCTCTTCGCGGTGTGTAAACGACCTCCGGATTCCGTGGTCACGTGGGTCGTGAATACGGTCCTGTATGATATGTCGTAGTTTTGCGACATATGCGGCGAGTACGGAAATCAGTTCGTCAACCGTTTCGTCGTTTCTATTTTGAAAATTACTATTTGGACAGCTATTAGCGTCGGCAGGAGCGTCAGCCGACAAGTCGCTTCACTCGAGCACTTAGCGATCAGGCACCGTCAGCTATTGTTCGAGGACCTGATAGCTTTTTTTTCATATTAGAACAATGCCGTTTAGTATTGTGACATCAAAAATGACGGACATTTTATTTAGGCAAATAAAAGTCAAAATGTTGTAGATATTTCAAAAGACGTGGGTTTCTATGGTGCAGATACGCAGATGACACCTTAGCAACACCAAACAACAACGAGTTTCTTCGTCCGACACCACATCGCCACTGAGGATGTCTGCCGTAGTTGCGGACGAAACGTCTGGGAATATGTTTTCCAATGGACCACGCCCCTTCAGCCCGGAAGAAATCTTTGACTACAACTCCGGCCGTGAAAGCCTACATTGTTTTATTAACAACGAGTTCGTTTGGAAGCAGGCGCAGAGAGACACCGTAGCAACGCGAAAAAACAATAGAGAATAACACAGCGAGCTTTGAAGGGTGGACCAGATTGGGAATTAGAGCATTCCGACTCATGTCGTGGTGGTGAGCGGATCGCTTGTGCGGTTGTTGGTTGTTGTTGTTGTTGTTGTTGTTGTTGTTTGTTTTTTTTAGGTTAATTATCAAATCGGGACTTGTGATATTTCGTGAGAGTGAACATTAAACTTAAACTTAGAATATTTCCTCATTAAGTGTGCAATGGAAACTTGTAAAATTTGCAAACTCGGACTTGTAATATTTTCATGAGTGAACCGGAAAGTGAACTTAGAATATTTTCGCGATGGAGTTACAAGATTTGACTTAGAAATTGTATCAGTTAATTGTGAATTGCCATGTTATTCCGACCTGGATAGTAATCAGTTTGAAATAGGTGCCCACCTGAGGCGCAAGATAAAGAGTATAGGCAGTGTTTGTGAAGTGGTTGGAGGAAATTTCGACTTGGTCGCTGATCATCGTGGACTTCGATAAGAAGGAAGATTGGATTATCCTACGTGGCGACCGAGCGACGTGCGCGCGAAGAAGCATGAAAGGATAAAAGGTTCTATAACGCTGTTATTGCAATATCGAGAAAAATAGTCACGACCTGACTATAAATTGTAATAATTGATAATAGTTAACAATTTTTGGCATGCATAATAAACTATAATTCATAGTTTGAAAGAAAGCTTTATTCTCATTTGCCATTACATGCAATCCTTGAGTAAACATTTTAGAATTATTTTCAGATTGCTCGCCACTCCGTATGGATGGCAGATTGAGTAATTGGTCGTGGAGAAAGTAGCAACAATTATTTCATAAGAACCCGTCGACAGAGCTAGCGGGATTTACGTTTATTTGTAATATATCCGAAGACAGTAATAGATAATCAGGAATTCAAGTGCAACATTTTGCTGGCGCCCAAATTATTTATAAATTCGGAAGTTGGTTTACATTTATTGGTGATTAATAACGTTTCAGTATATAAATTAATTTTATGTTATGACAAAAGAAAATGGCCCATTTTTGTATGTAATTGTTTTGCATTTTTCGTCGATTTCGACTAATAAGTCATTCTGTTGTTTTTAATGCATTTTTTGCTGATTTCATCGATTTTAATATAATTTTAATGGTACCTTCTTCAAATATTTACGGGATGCAACAAATGTTTTCCACAAAATTCCTGAGTAGCCTACACGATCTCTTCGCTCAAAAATTGTAATTGCCCTTGTAATCTAAGGTTCCTGTGGCGCCATTGTCGGTTCGGCTGATTTCGGGATAACTGAGGAAAGAGATTTCCTGATAAATAACAGTCCAAACCAAAAGTTGGCAAGCTAAGTGCAATTGAATGAATAGAAGAAGCCTCGATTATACCAGTAACGTATCCAACTTGAGTTGTTCATCCAAACAGGATTTTATCACTTTTTACATTTTTCTTTGCTTTTAGGGCGTTTTTGAAACATTTAAAGATCATTCGATTGATCATTTTTGTCAAAATGTTTTCAATTGTTTTATGTCATCAATATCATCACCCTAATGATCATATTTTAGCCTTCGCGCGTCGAGTACTAAGTAAATTATTCGCGCAGGAAAATATTATCGCAAGAGCAGTTATGTTGCTGGCGTGAAAAAAATAATGCTCTTCAACCCTCTAAAATGTATCTGTTCAATTTAGGCAACCTTCTGGGGTTCAATTTCGTTCACTTGTCCAAATATATAAAACAGATAACGCCGCACAACTACTATAAGAGCTTATATTAGTCTATATATTAGTCTTACTATGCGTATTCGAAGGTTAATGAAGTTTACTTGTAACATGTATCATAAAACGTATTTACTCTATCATGAAAGTAGCATAAAATCGATTATTTACTCAATCTGCACACAATGATAGATCAGCTTACGATACACAGTACAAAAATAGTTAGGCGCCCTCCTAAAACAATGTAACATTAATCCTTCTCTTTGAAATTATCACTATTCACTGAAAATTAACTAACAATCTTATTAGAAAATCCACAACAATTAGAGCCAACTAGAATAAACCAAATGCTATATGTGTATAAAATACGTGTGTGGTGCAATATAGGCAACGATCCAAATTCGGCGACGTGCCCCTACGCGCTTCATCGGTTCATATCATCATTGCATTTTATTTTATTTCACATTTTTCCGTCGGACCAATGGATGTTCATTAAATCATTTTCTATAGACTCTTTATTTCACGTTTCCTGAATTTCATATGCAATTGCAATACGCGACTGGCATATCATGTGATTTCTTATAGGAGGTTACTTGAAATTTGTATACTCCCAAACACAATAATTTTTATAATAGAATGCCAAGTCACAACAAGACAAGAAATATTACAAAATGAAACACTTAAGAACTGTTGACTCAAGTGATCAACTATTTCTATAATAGTATTGAAAGCAATTAAGCTTATAGGATGGTCATCAGGTAAAAGGTGAAAGGGAATCACAGACGTCAAATACGAGTAGCGTGTCATCACTACGTCTCTACAAAAAAATTCTATTGGAAGA
The DNA here is from genome assembly GCA_011170035.1 of Teleogryllus occipitalis. Lineage (NCBI taxonomy): Eukaryota > Metazoa > Arthropoda > Insecta > Orthoptera > Gryllidae > Teleogryllus > Teleogryllus occipitalis. Next base: position 14,450 of record BLKR01002911.1, read on the forward strand.
TGAAATTCAACCTAGTACTTTTTTTTCAAAACCACCCGTCTCGTGATCACCTTGTTGTAAGTCTATTAATGCAGATTAGTTTATTATACTAATGAGATTAGAGAGAGAGATTTAATTGAAAAACTTGACGTATTTATATAATTATTTTCTTTTTCAATTTTTTTCTTAATGCGATCACTAAGATTTATTTGCATTGTCCCTACATATTTCCCACAGAATTGTCTATAATCTAATATTTCTTTACATAAAATTTCAAAATTCCTTGAATAGTTTTGCGCATCAAAAATAATTATTATAGTGATGAAAAAAGGCATAGCACTTGTGGTTTTTTTCACCAGAGTATCAATATTCTAATGTTATTCATGAATCTAAGCACCCTTACATTACTAAATGATATCTTATGTTCCTTCGCATCGTCAGCAACATGTTCACGAATCATCTTGGCGGAAGTAGAGAAAAACTGATAGTGTTAATCCAGATTAAATATTGCATATTTAATTGGTAGTATTAAAGTGTTCAGCGAGTCTGTCTTCACACTAATAGGTCTTTCAAACAAACATACAAATTATGAGGTAGTGAACAATTTTCACTCACTAAATAATCATAAGCGATGTGATGAAATAGTAAGTTTTTACTTTTTAATGCCACATTGACGTAATTGGAGCAAAAACCTGAACTTTCCTAAAGCTTTCAAATTATAGGCTTCCAATTATGTATATTGCCATATCAAATATCTCAATTCACCCACAACTGCATAGCTTTAGCTGCCGAGATAGCGACTCATATACTTCTAGAGCCATTTCATGCATACAAGATGCTCTAGACAATTTCTGCGAATGGTTGGATAACTGGAGATTAAACATGAACCCATGAAAGTGTGAAGCCGCCAAATCGTTCTCTCTAAATCACATTCCAGACGTGCCCCATTAGGAAATCCAACAATCCCATTTCCTGGACACCCAAACACAAGCACATTTAATATCTCGTAGATCCATTAGATACCCGATTGGCATAGAAACCTTAAATCCTCTCCTAATAAATTTAGACAATGTCCCTCTCCTTAGATAATAAATGATCAAGTGTATAAATAGGGAATATTCACTGCATACGAAAACATCTAGAAATCTTCACAAAACCCTCCTTCCTCCTATAACATACACCTCCCCAATATGAGGTGATGCAACATTCATTTGCTAAACTTCCAAAATTTTCAAAATAATGTTCTGAGAACATCATAAAATCCCCTCTGGTATGTTTCCAAGCAAAAATGCTCAAAAACCTAAAACTTCTAACAATCTTCCTAAGCATAGCCTGTATCTCGGTAAGGTTCAACTCAAAATTACCACATCTTTCTGTCCAGAACGATTTCTATCCAGGTAAAACATGTGACCTTGCACAATGGAGAAGCCACTTCAGTCTAACAAATTAAGTCCACGTTAAGTCCCTTAAGTCACAAATCAAGAGTCGTTTTGGAATGTTGAAAAAGATCTCAAAGGAGACATCGTATCACTACGAGAAACTCAGACCAAATAAGGGGAAAATATCAAGTTACAAAGATTTTTTAGCAAATACAGTTTTGTACATGTGTCTATTTTCTTCTACAATTATCGCCAAAACATTACGTAAATTATGAATTCAAAAACAACCTGTTACATTCTCATTGCAATCCGATTTGCATTTAAGTAAAACCTACTTTTCTGCACTTTCCATTGCATTCAGAGAAAACTATAACTTAACTTCCCTTTTCAGTAGAGTTGCTATATTTTGAAACTATATACTCGTATATTTCTTCCAACATCGACCGTCCTCAACGTTTTACGAAGCTCGCATTTCCCGAATGCCTTTCGCTACATCGAACACAGCTCGCTTGCCAGGTGGGTGTGCTTGGGCAAGCAGGAGCTTGGCGAAGAGAGCACGAAGTCGAAGGGGCGTGCCTTGCGCCCCGCCCCATTCGGTCTCTTCGTGCCGCGCTAGCCTGCGGAGAGGAAATCGAGGGACATGACGCAAGGGAGCCCCTCCCCTCCTCGCCCCGCCCCCGCCCCCATATCTCGCGTGGCGCCACCTCCTCCTCCTCCTCGATTGACCTCTCGTCCCAAGAGTGCTCTGCGACGTGACCCACTTCCCGATAGAGCGCCTTCGAGGCTGCAGGTGTCGCCTCCCGCGGCCATCGCCCCGACTACTACTCACCAAGTGCTGCCCCTCGCCCTTCCTCCAGCCACTTGAGGGAAGGGCATATTTTAACACGCATTTATAGACAGTCGTCTTTCCGCCATATTTACGGCCGTGTTACGACCTACTACATAATTTTGCGGGAGCTCTCGCGGCACCGCGAATTTCGCGAAGCGTTGCGTTTCTGGTTTTACGAGGGCCGCACCGGGCGACGGGCGAGGCGGCGCTCGAAAGGCACCTTGGGGACGGTGGCACCCACCCATACTGATCAACTTCAGAATGTCCGGGATTGTGCGGTCGTGTCTTCCATGATGAAAACCTACGTCTTGTAAAACAAGAGGACGTTCGGTTGAAGATTCAGTCCTGTGAGCATTGCTCTTTGGAAAAAGGCCTTTCACATGAAAATCGTTGTAAATCTAGGGGGACGCTGTGACAAGTGGCACCCACAGTAGCCATTTCCAACTGTTCATTTCAACTTCAGATTATGTCCGGGACCCCATATCGCTCGCATGCAACGTGTGTTCAATGTGCGGTCGTGTCTTCTAACTGGTGGAAGATATTTTCTCTACGACTATAGCAGAATGTATTCATTTCTCCATGTTATCGGATGCAGTAATCATGCCAATTCGACAAGCCGTGCGAGAATATTATTCTAACACACCTGTCGACCAATCGTATTCGTCCTAGTTCATTACACAACGACTTAGGGTTCTCGCAGTCGCCTACAGACGCTGCGCTGCGTGCTCTTCCGCAACTTTTCATATGTTATCATTTAGAATAATAGCCATCATTCTTCAACGCTCGTAGAGAAAGTTGTATAGACTTTTCAATCTTCATATTAATTTTCTATTCTTGAAAAAAGTACGTGTATATTCAGAATAGTTTCCCTAGAACCAGATGATAATCCTGTAAATACTTACCACTGAGTCAATAAAAACATTATACCCAAATCGTAAACTCCAGCAATCATTATCCACGCTGCCCCTTTATCCCAACCCATGTTCGATGCGCGCGGTGTCCCTCACTTCCCCTCCCTGCTGGGCAATCTATCAAGCGGAGTAACTAAGACGGCCACCGCGTAACATGGCCCATGAGAGTAATAGTGAATAATGATGCTCCGAGATCTATACTTGGGTTTTTCTTACGAGGCATCTGAGGGTATTATCTCCAAGATGGAATATGGCGCAGGTTTTCGCGTCTTTCTCGGTCGTGCCGCTAGAGTCGCTTGATCTGCAGCACTGCTTGATACGGTCGCGATCATGCGACATCTTGCGGCAGGACCTAGAAAGACGCAAAACGTCGTGCCATATTCCATCTAGGAGATACTACCCTCAGTTGCCACGTTAGAAAAACGCAAGTATTGCGACATAGTGACCCGTCTGGTAGCGTCGGAACTTTTATCCATAAAGTAACCAAAAACCCCTTTTAGAGACTTCTTTTGTGAAGTTCTGCAATGATCCTAAAGTAATGGCATCTTCCCGACCAGTAAACAGAGCTATATTCCGATTACAACATAGTGTCCCTTCAAGGTCAGGAGCTTGAAGGAGATGGGGACACAAGTCATCCAATTGGAAGCTTCAATACCAAAAATGTAAGTGGAAACGAAGTTCCCAATAGGATGGCAGTGTCTCCCTCTCCTTCCAGCTCGTGATCTTGAAGGGACACTAAGTTTTAATCGGAGTATATGTCGAGTGACACCTTACTTGCCCTGAATGGTAAACGGGAAGCTATAACACATGGATACACGAACACATGCAGGTTGCCTGATTACTGTATGTAAGATTAGTGTTAAACATAAAATTAGCATTCCTTTTGCATCGGTGTTAAAATTTTGGTGAACTCATTAACTACTCATTTATATCAAGTGAGATACTAGCTGATGTTCTCGTTTTATTTCATCTCATACCACATTTAATCAATTAGTCTATTTCCTTTTTCGAAACATTTTTGCGTCTACATTAGATTATCTGCTAAATAAACTTTCACAGCAATCCCTTTCATATAAATTGATTTGTTTCTGCCTTTAGTCCACGAAAAAATAAGTGAAATAATTTTTTTTCCCATTGTAGGTCACCTTTTCAGAATTTTGCATTATTGACCACAATGGTAATGAAGGTTCTGAAACTTAATCACAGCTATTTTTTTAGATACCTCGCTGCAATTCGTGAGCTTTAAACACTGATTATGTCCTTTACTAGAGAAGAAAAGAAACCGCAGAAAATCTAGAAAAAGTCTCGTTAGGCGTTGCCTGGCCGCTTCTTTGGCCTTCGCTGCGCCTCACGCAAGATCCTCGTTACCTTCCTCGACTCAATAGTTCCTTTCGTCTCCCTCTATCAAGCGGAGTAACTAAGACGGCCACCGCGTAACATGGCCCATGAGAGTAATAGTGAATAATGATGCTCCGAGATCTATACTTGGGTTTTTCTTACGAGGCATCTGAGGGTATTATCTCCAAGATGGAATATGGCGCAGGTTTTCGCGTCTTTCTCGGTCGTGCCGCTAGAGTCGCTTGATCTGCAGCACTGCTTGATACGGTCGCGATCATGCGACATCTTGCGGCAGGACCTAGAAAGACGCAAAACGTCGTGCCATATTCCATCTAGGAGATACTACCCTCAGTTGCCACGTTAGAAAAACGCAAGTATTGCGACATAGTGACCCGTCTGGTAGCGTCGGAACTTTTATCCATAAAGTAACCAAAAACCCCTTTTAGAGACTTCTTTTGTGAAGTTCTGCAATGATCCTAAAGTAATGGCATCTTCCCGACCAGTAAACAGAGCTATATTCCGATTACAACATAGTGTCCCTTCAAGGTCAGGAGCTTGAAGGAGATGGGGACACAAGTCATCCAATTGGAAGCTTCAATACCAAAAATGTAAGTGGAAACGAAGTTCCCAATAGGATGGCAGTGTCTCCCTCTCCTTCCAGCTCGTGATCTTGAAGGGACACTAAGTTTTAATCGGAGTATATGTCGAGTGACACCTTACTTGCCCTGAATGGTAAACGGGAAGCTATAACACATGGATACACGAACACATGCAGGTTGCCTGATTACTGTATGTAAGATTAGTGTTAAACATAAAATTAGCATTCCTTTTGCATCGGTGTTAAAATTTTGGTGAACTCATTAACTACTCATTTATATCAAGTGAGATACTAGCTGATGTTCTCGTTTTATTTCATCTCATACCACATTTAATCAATTAGTCTATTTCCTTTTTCGAAACATTTTTGCGTCTACATTAGATTATCTGCTAAATAAACTTTCACAGCAATCCCTTTCATATAAATTGATTTGTTTCTGCCTTTAGTCCACGAAAAAATAAGTGAAATAATTTTTTTTCCCATTGTAGGTCACCTTTTCAGAATTTTGCATTATTGACCACAATGGTAATGAAGGTTCTGAAACTTAATCACAGCTATTTTTTTAGATACCTCGCTGCAATTCGTGAGCTTTAAACACTGATTATGTCCTTTACTAGAGAAGAAAAGAAACCGCAGAAAATCTAGAAAAAGTCTCGTTAGGCGTTGCCTGGCCGCTTCTTTGGCCTTCGCTGCGCCTCACGCAAGATCCTCGTTACCTTCCTCGACTCAATAGTTCCTTTCGTCTCCCTTTGATCCAGCCTCTTCTCTCAACTCTTTCTAAGCTCTATCATCTCTCCCAGACAAAATACACTTCCTTGCAATCGTCTTCTTCATGATATCTTCTTAAGGGAATTTCTTCTTTTATACCATACTCTTTCTGTGTTTGTCTCACATATTTGATTTTTTTCTTTTTTTCCCTTCATTTATGCTAATTTAAACTCTTCCTAATATATCTCGTATTCCATTAGATGTTCGGTTTCCGCAAACTCATGTTATTTTGAATTATCTTCATGCGAAGGAGTTCGTGATTAGATTATTTCCTTCAAACAGCCATTCACCTAACTGTTCCAAGCACTGAACTCCCGACAACACGCCTACCATATTTAGCATTATATTCACTCAAATACTAATTTGTCATTATTTTTCTCTATTCTTCGAATACTATTTTAAGAAAATTTAAACTTTTGTGGGTAATGTCTACCATTAGGACATCTTTAGAAATGTCAAATCAACGGTATTGACATTTGATATATGATATTATAGTACTGAAATTATATCTGTGATATGATAGTAATTAAATATGATGTGTGACTCTAATCAGGGACAAGGAAAGAGACTTAGGGATTTTCATCTCCCCTATCTTGATCAGGTGCTGATAATGATGGTTTGTCTTTTCATTCCAAATAATGAAGGAGGAAAAATTGAATACGAGTAATAAATGCTGATAATATGTGAATGATTATTGGTGGAATAAAGCTGAGATGTGGTGGAATGAGAAGCCATGCTCGTCAAGCTCATGGTGATAACATCCATGCATTGCATAGGCCTCGAACCTGCATACTTCCGTACTTCAATTCTTCTCCAAGTTCTACACCAACGAGGGAACAAGATGTCAATGAATCAATACAGATAACCAAATATTGGTCGTCAAAAACTTTGCTGAACTTTATATATAATTTAAAAGGAATATGTGGAGCGTTGCAGAAATGTCGCATTATTTGTTTCCAATTTTTTTAATTAGATTCATGTATTAGCTAGAGAATGAATCAAATATTTATCGCATTAAAAGAAAATTAAATTATGATAATTGAGTGCTTGATACTTTGTAATTGAAACATCGACAGTGTGCATTTTTTTCAGTTTTCTGTTAATACCAATTCTTCGCCCAAAAGTGATATTATTTAACTTATTTATGTGAAATATCAATAATAGATCGTGACGTTTGAGAATGAACAGTAGAATTCTACAAAATCCCTTCTCTGGTTCTTAAATTCTAACCTTGGGATAACGGATCCCTTTCATGTTTCCATGGGCCTCATCTAGTTCCCACCGGATTCGTAAGGTGGGCCCCATCCTCGCCGGCCTAACCCTTCGTGACTTCCAATCTGGGCTGCTTTCAGTGCAGGCGCTATCGCCGCCGTCATAACCCTTTCGCCACTCGACGCCTTGGCCAAATTCGAGCCCTCCGCCGCCCCCGTCGCCCCCGTCGCAGTCACCGCCAGCCCCGCCGCCCAGGACGCTCCCGGTAGGCCCGCACATCTCGGGGGCGGAGGTGGCGGCTGGCGGCCGGGGGCCTGCCGGGGCCCGGGCCGCGGCTCCTCCGACTCGGGGTCGATGGGACCCGGAAATCTTCGACCAGCCGCGCGGAGGCCCGAAGGCGGGCCCCGTCCGAGCGCCGCGCCGCGCCGCGGTCCCCCCTCCCCCTCCCAAGACCTGGCCTGTTATGTGTCATCACACATTCATTCTGAATTTTTGGTATTAAGTGCAAACAGTTGTACCCGTGCGAACATTCCGCATTGCTTAAAAGTTCCTACGTTTCTGACAACTCTAGCTACGAATAAAGGGTACCTCTCAAAAATGTAATAGAAAGTCCAAAAGGGACTCGTTTCGTAGATAACCTATTTTATGGACTATAAGACACTACAGAGTATAAGACGCACCTTAATTTTTAAGCATTTTTTTAAATAACATTTTTACAATTTGTATTATTAGATTGCAAAGCCAGACTAAAAAAATCTTAGTTTATAAAATCCAAGTGACATTAAAAAGCCCTGCAAATCAGCATCGAAACTAGCTACTAACAAAAATATTGTACTGTTACCGATAACACAAATCAGTTTCAATTAAAGTTCATTGGCACCCCAGACTGCAATGACGCATCAAAAGCTAGCTAGTGTTCTGGATTTGTGATGACGGGGCGGAAGCGAGACACTGTTAGCAAACTTGTTCATCCCCGAAACGTATGTTCGTTGCATCGGTGCACTCTGCTGCCAGTTGAATCCAATGTTAGAGATAGTTTTCTGGCGGCATCGAATACATAGCGATTTTTAGGGTTGGCGGGAATATTAAATCAAACACTGGACATTTTTATGTTTATTTCGAGTATAAGACGCACCTAAATTTTGGAGACTTTTGGAAAGTTTCGAAGAAAAAAATGACTTATACTCCGTAAAATACGGTATAGCGTAAGAAACATAAGTTAGGGGTGTGACATTTGATATTTAGTATACGAAAAAATAAACAAAACGCTGAATTTATTATATTATTGATTTATTTGTTTTTTATAAACTATTTTTATATTACCCGGTTCAGCTTTTATCATCAAAATGTCCATATTTTCAATTACAAACGTAAATGTCAAGATATAAGTTTGTTTTAATGTAATATTCAAAATATATTATGCAACTTTTATTTTCATTAAGAATAAAGTATAATTAACTATTTCAAATCAAAATGGATTTGAGTTTAAAATAGCTTCAAAATAATATGATTACTATTTGTCACAACGCATCCTCAATGTCGAAATGATGCCTTTTTTTTGCGAAAGTTTACAATTAAAAAAAACAACTTTGAGTTAAATCTAAAAGTTGAAATTCGTACTGTCGTTTGGTATCATAGCGATCTAGTACGTGTGCAATTTTCAGATTTTTATGTCGTCCCCCAACAGATATATTACAATAGAGAATTTGGAAAAACCCAAAATTTCAATATTTAAGATGGTGTAATTTTCAAGGGGTGCGTTTTGTTGTTTTTTTAATTTGTTTATTTATGGTCACTTTATAACAGCTCAGGTCATCAGCCACCTCATTGTGTTATTTACCAATGATAGTTTACAAAAAGTAACTATACGTTTATGTGTAAAAGCACTGAAAAAAGTAAGGCTGAGCTTCTATTCTTTCTTTGAGAAATTTCTCTGAAAATCGAACTTGGTTTATTCGTGTTCCAAAGATTTGATGCAAATATTCCTCAAATAAAACCATAGGAGGTAGGTAAATAATATTTTGAGATGTAGGCTATACATCCTCTACTGAATCCAAGGCCTTTTATTCTAGAATGCTAGAAAAGCCCTGAGCTGAATAGTTTTGAAAAGAATAAATGTCTACAATCGCGAAAAATGGGCGTAAAACAAAAATGACAGCCATTTGTAAACCAGATACAATAAAAGTAAATCAAAGATGTTTTTAACAGCCAAAACATAAGGATATTTATGAACAAAATATGAATTTTTTCGAGGTGATCTAACGACCAGTGCTGGACCACTTAAAAAGGATTGACCCACAGGCTTAATATGGAAATGGAAAACTAGGAATGAGGGTGGGATTTAACATGCGAGAGTTCTAGCACGTGTACGCTAGTTACCTTACATTAATGCAGTAGTGCTTAAAGTATCATATTGTAAAGAGAGTCATCTATATATTAAATTTTAAAAAAGCAGTTGCATAGTTTAGTGTGTTTGTTAATAATATTTATGTGGACATTATGTCCTCTATTGGCCCCGTTGTGCACTGTGTATGACCAACTATTATTAATGAAAGATAATGTTCGCTCATCTTCCTGTCAATAGATTTTTATGAGCATGTTTTATATCAAAACTATTAACTGAATAAGTCCACGTTTTGAACTCTCTCTCCATATTTCATATTATAAGGCATCTGCTGGTTTTCGTCGATCATTGAGCACAACTTCACGCCGCAAAACACAAGAGATAGAGAAAAGTTACTAGAATGGCCTTATTTTCTAATTGATTACTTCTTTTGTATTCGTTCTTGCCCATTTTACCCTACATTATCATTATTTTCTTCATGATTTTTCTCCTGTTTTATTGATATTTTTATTATAATTTTTCATGCGAAAATGTCGTGCTCAAAGTTCATATATTTTATTTCACATCGAACTTCGCTGGTAACAAAGTTTTTCAATAATTACTTTTCATTCTGAAAATTGTTCCCCTGTTCCATGAAAACACGAAAATAAACGAACAGAATGACAAACTTCTTCGTTCATTATTCCTGCTTCTTCGTGTGTATTATCAGATTCATTTGACGAACTCCACATTTGAGTTATTTCTGGACAGACGATAGCAGTTGGCAAGAGGATAGAAGCAGTTCGCAGACTTTGCGCGCAGATGAAACCAGTCGTTTCATTTCAATATTTCCATTCGAAGAAAAGGCCTTCATACGCTTTTAGATTGTGAAAGTAAAACTTTCCCATACCATTTTATGGAGCTTATTTCAAAGGCAAAATAATAAAGTGGTCTAGAATAGAGTTTCAAGTCAGATATCTTGTGTTATGGAAAGACGCAATTTTAACGCAGAAGAAACAAAATACGTAGATTTCAATCAATTAATCACAGAAGTTCAGTATCTAAATCAAGCGCATGTAATGTACAGCAGCGATCTTCTTGAACAATAATTGTAGATTTCTTTAACATGGTGCGGCAATTTATTTGCAGATATGCTAGTATGGAGAGCTTGGTTGTCGACGTCGGGCGTCGCAACAGCTGTTGCAAAACTTCGCTCGTTCTCTTTCATGACGGCTGCTGTTGGGAGTAAATCTTTCCCGAGACAGAAGGATCCATCACCGCGTCGCCAGTGTATCTCACAAACGTGTGCTACAAGCGCGAATCTCGAAAGAATTAAGTGCTCAACATCAGTGTGATGCTATATTTAGCTCTGAAATTTTAATTGCCGATCATTAAAAATATCTTTACTGTCAGACCACCAAATAATTTTATGAACTTTTTTAAATATAAATAAATAGTTGTATCCAAAATATATGCCAAAGTACAAAAGAATAAACCAATAAAACCAATCGATGCATTGAATTTGAAATTATAGAATAAAACAGTTGAATGGAATAGACTCGGAAGAATAGAATATTCACGTATTCATTTTTGAATTCATATTCTTATGTTTGAAAAGCTCTCATAAATTTCAAACGTTAGCTTTAAATGACTATGATATTATTTTTAAAAGTCATTCGATTTTCTTTCAAAAATTCCTCAACCAAACCAAGTGTCAAAATCTCATCTAAAAACAATGAACCTCCGGCACTCTTACCAATGAAATCGTGCGTCGTTGCCAGCTTTTCCTCTGCTCTAAATGGCGACCGTTCTCGAAGACTATTTTTACCTCACTGCGTGACCCCGAGCGGTACCGTAGACTATCTGCCCTTGAACTCCGCCAATTGGTTTTCTCCAGAATTTCCAATCCAACGTTCTTATTCGTAAGATTCCTAGTGAAGAATACCTTGTGAATCGATCGGACTGTTGCCTCATAGAATTTAATGTTTCTAATCCATACTGCTTTTTTGATACCACCAAGCAACCTGAATAAAACGGTTGATACACTTATCTGTTTTATACATTTACCCTTTAGTATTATTTAAATACACGACTGATTTTTCCTACCAACAGTTGTAATATTTGCAAGTCAAAAAATGCTTTCTTTCTTTCGTACAAAAGTATCTGGTACATATTTGAGATCTGAAGAACACTTAATTTAAATATGCGAAAAATACACGGCAAATGAACGTATCTCGTATGTCTGATATATGAACTCAATGTCAACATATTTTCACTGCTTAACAAACTGAAGCCTTTTCATTCTTTGTACTTAGCTCGATTTATAATATATATATATATAAAGAAAAACATTTTAATTCAAGAATACCGTATAACCCATAGATTTGACATTACGTTAAATTAATATGATCCTGACTAAAATACCATTCTTCTTTAGTTCTTAGTTGGTGTTGCAAAACAATGTTCTGTAAATTTTCTGTAATGTATTCTCCAAATCTAGTACTTAAAAGAAAATTCAGCAGAAAAGAATAACGAGGAAAAGAATGGAAGTAAAAAGCAATACCATTGCACTTTGCATTTAGATACATACTTACTATATTATAAACTGAGGGTAATGATACATCATTGTAATATTATAAAATAAAAATAATGAATATTTCTCTTTTATTTCCATAATGTTTATGTCATTTTCGCTCGTATACTTACTTCTACAGAAATATATTACTCGTTGACATTTAAATTGAAATTTTTATATAAATACAGTTTTTAAAACAGAGTCATGAATTACCACGGCTGACGTCTCGCATATTGTGAATGATTCCAAGGAGGCGTTAAAGGAAGGAGGAATTAGGGAGGCGTTATTTTAATAGTAGTACAACCTTTTTTGACAAATTGAGTTAACTCCATTTTAGGTCCGCGCAAGTGTTATACATTTATTATGAACGTGTCAGAAGGCCAAGTTCTTTCTGTGGACGACGTAGCACATCACAATAAAAGTGAATAACAGGAGATGGCAATCTGCTTATTTTTATAGTGGATAAACTCAGAGGTATGGCTACATGATTTTCTACAAGTTTCATGATTGGTGATTTTCGAGATTTTTAAAGCGTCTGCAGTGATATGATAATAAAGAGCTTGATTCAGATTTGTTAATAGGAACAAAAAATAATATAACAATATCGTACATTTTTTTATTTTTTACAGAAATTAAACTTAATAGTCTATGTGTTAAAAGACCATCAAAAGTCTGTAACAAGAAGGAAGATAAATTAATTAAAATGTTATAATCATTTAACCTTAGATCTCAATATCTCTAAATGAATGTCAATGGTGTTGTACCACTATTAAAATAACGTCTCCTTATTTTTTTAATGCCTTTCCTTAAAATAGTACTGAAAAGTATTGTAGATACCGAACGGAAGTGTCTTCACCTCTTGTCACCTCGTCCGAAATTATTTTTAACTTACATCAAAGACTCACTTTGCCTACAATGTAAATAACTCTTTTGTATCAAAACGCCTAGTCTGGACCTAAAAATTAGAAAGGATAAAAGCGTTTAATATCCATAAGGCAAGAGATTATCTCAGAATGGGGTTATTGACCCTTTACAATACGTGTTACAGTTATTTTAAAATGTACATTACAACGAAAGAATACAAAAATAAAAGACTCTTGGCGTTGATGTTACTACTTACCACGCTTCACTTTTATTGCAAACGTTTTCTCGGAAGTAAACTAAAAATTAGTTTAGAAAAATGCATGTTCTAAGCAAAAAACGGAAAATGCATGTTCTGTAAGGTAATTCTAAAAATGATAGCTAAGCTATCTTTTTACATCCTGCTGGTATACAGTAGGTATTTTTTTTAAAACTACTAAACATAACAAGGCAATACGAAAATGTGTACGTGTTTATCGTGTAACAAAAATATTCGTTTTGAGTGCTGTGTTTCCCTGACCATTGCGGAGCGCATCAGGAAAATCTCTCCGCACTGATCCCAGTCGGAGCCTACCGCCGCCTCCCTACCGCCTTCACCCTGTCTGTCATGCGCGGCACTAGTGTCGCATGCGTGCCGTGCAAACCCTTCCTCCCACACAGCTTCTGCACTGCCCTTCAGACGGGCCCAGCACTGCCTGGGGCTCCCGACACCAAAATAATTTCTAGCACTCTCATCAGGATGGTGACTGCGGAGAGACTTTCCTGGCGCACTATATGTTGCGCTCTTGCTCGTGCATTGCCTTGACAACGACCATCCACGTGCCGACGGCTCCCAGAATGGACGCGATGAGCCCGAGGTCGACGGAGAGGAAGACGGCGGAGAAGCGCAGCGGGCAGCCGGCGGCGTGCATGCGCAGCAGCTGCGCCTCGCGCGCAGCAGGCCCCTCCGGCAGGCGCAGCAGCAGGCGCGCAGCACGCTCCTCCACCGCCGCCCCCTCGGCCTGCGCCCTTTCGCACGCCCACGCGATCAGCAGCGTTTCCGTGATGAATGCGATCCAGTGGTAGGACAAGTATATCGCAAACGACTGAAAGTCTGTCTTGCTGAAACCAGAGTTTGCTAGAACCATAATGTTAGCGCCGAGTCCGAGAAAGCGAAAGAAAATATTAAGTATTTCTATTAACATTTGAAATCCGTATAACGCACAGACATACGACGACACAGTGTGTATAAGGAAATGTATCTTCCTGATCTTATAGAGCTCTCTAGGCATGTCTTCAATACGTGCCTCGTTTTCTAAATTTTCAAATAGATGTAAAGAAAAATTATTTCCAAAATTCATTGAACCTTTCCTTTTCTCAGAGCTGGTAATCTTTTCCAACAATATACCCAAATTATTATTCAAAATTCTTAAGCGTTGCTTAATTAGCATTACCCAGTTGATGAACTGAGCAACAACGCATGTAATGATGGAGCTTAAATATGTTCTACTGAAAACCGCAAATATACTATCCAAATTCTCAGTGCATTTTACTTCAAGATAAAATGAAAATAGAGACATACATAATAAAAAACATGTTTCGATACGAACTATAAAACGCATGTAACGATAACTCTCACAGACATTTGAATATAATTCTTTGTCTATTAGAGAGACAATTTGAAGAATTCGAATAATTTTGTTTCTTTTTACGACAATGAGGACAAAATACAGCACTGTCTGAGACCACACCCAAACTTCCACTGAAATACTTCCATATGCAACAAAAGATGGAACTAGATCACTTTGAAGCCATAAACGAAGACGTCGTGATGAAAATACAGCAGACGTGATTATACACACAACCAATGACATGCAATTCAAATTAATAAACACATATCGCAACCAACTCAAATTATGAGGTTCATTTGTGAGAGAAATTGGTGCCATACCATATATCTTCGATAGCTAATATAATGGTTTTACGGATGAAATAAAGAAATGGAAGTGTTCCTTTGCCATTTCCTTTACATGAAACTTCGTCTATTATTTTTTCTCTATTTTCTGATGTGTAATATCCAAACTCGGTGCAAACTGAGTGCAAACAAATGAACAGAATTGAAGTACGAAACTGTACGTCAATTATATGCCATCAGTCTTTGTCAAGTTCTTCCTATCTCACTGTATTATTGTTTCGATCTTGTACGTCCTTCATCGAATGATTAATTAGAAAAAAAGGTACCATAAATTTCATTTCTATTTTTTAAAAGCTGATTTTAAATGAACGCTTTGAATAAAATAGTTCTTCAAGAAAGGGACGTTACCGGCTGGGAAACGTGAGATGAGAAGAGTATATATGGTAATAATAAGTTTCTATGAATGACATATACACATGCCAAAATATTAGGGAGCAAATATTATGTTTTTTGTTGTTGGTTTTTTTGGTGATAAATTTTGCAAACATTTTTACTTTCACACAAACAGTGTCTAGTATTTCTGTTCATCTGTTCGTCAAACTGTCTTTTTCTCTCCTATTGTCAGGTTGTGAACCATATGCCGAATTCATTGACTACTTTTTTGTAATATACGTTCTCCGATTTATCATTTTACATAAAACTCATTACCTGTTTTCGTGCATCATAGCATTACACAACACTCATAACATTTTCGCAAGTTTCGCTCCAAATATATATGAAATTTCAAATACTAGAAATTATATAGATGTTTCCAAAAGTTCGTTTGAGGCATCGATTGAATTTGAAACTTCCTGTTTTATTGCTTTGAATCAAATATAACGATACATAACTATATGTGCCATAGCGTTGCACTAACGATGTGTACTGTTTCACACGTGTTTGCCCGGAAATTTAATTAAATATAGAAAGAGACGTAAACTTTCCCGTATTTGCAATCTTTTCTTCTGATCAAAGGCGATTTTTTTTGCGCATCAATCGATATATAGATAATTTGGAATGTTTTGTTTGTGATGGCGCGTTAGCATACCTCTGTTACTGCAGATATTGTGTTTTGTGTTGTGAAATTTCTCGTTGGAAGGATCGACGCCTGACTTTATGTTCGTTCTCTGGTGTTGGCTGTCACATGCATCATTGGTTGACTCCGCTCTGTGTTTTTGGAGTGCGACGGCAAAAATTTCATATTTTTACTATCTTGCCTTACTTAAGAAAAAGAAGTATTGAAATCGTGCGCCGGATCGCCATCCACGATTTTATGGTGCGAAAATACTTGTTGCTCAGCCCTGATAACGAAAAACTGAATAAATCGTTTTCCAATATGGAGTATTGATTGCTTTTTAGTGATTTCGGCCGCGTCAACTGCTAAGGCCATTAGTCCCGTAAGTGTGTTTGTTTGTTTTTCCTCGGCGGGGAACTTGCCAACTTGATAGCGAGATCCGGCGCCGACCTACCGTCAGTTAGCGATGTTTTCCCCAACCAGGTATCTCCTACCTGCGGGGAACCGCCCCAGCCAGGACAAGCTCTAAGCTCCCGTCCGTTCAATTTTCTAAAAATCAGGGATTTCAACCAACATGAGACCTGCATCGTATTTTTAAACGTCCTTCAGGCTATCCAACAACAAAATTTCATCAAAAATGGAACCATTTTTTAAATTTTGAAGATGGCCCAGCGTCTTTATGTGGAGTATCATCCGAAATTAAAATATTGGATTCAAATTCAAGGAGCCGCGACATCAACCAGATCGATTTAGGAATATCAATTTTAGAGAAAACCAGCTGAAGGGTTTAACTGCTAACGTTGCTCACGGACAGACAGACGTTTTGCCATCAATTTTCCGGGATCGAGGACCCACAAAACATGGATTCTGGCTACATCACATTCTAGGATATTTTTCTAAATTTAGCAGCTAGATTTATCCACTTTTTCGTTGCCAGGACCCTGTAATAAGTTTTTCGCCGGTTGTTTTGCACAGCATTACATAATTTTCTCTACCGCAGTAGCGATAGCCAGAAAGTAAAAAGACCATGTACAATTTTTTTAAATGTATAATTTTTATTTCAAGTTCGTGTAATTTATAAATAAAAATCCTTAAAAACGGCTTCAATTTTTTTTCCTCGGATAGATCTAAGGTCACTTAAAAATGGTTCCAACCTCATTTTCGTTGAACTTTGAATGTTCGAAAATTGTAAAAGTTAGAAATATATATCTAGTATATATAACACGAGCTGTTAACATCAACTTGGAGCCTGGGGATCAAACTAATTTTAAAAATAACGTAAGGTTTTAATAATTATATTACAAATGACGTTCTACTAATATTTCACTTCTGTTTTTCAAAAATTTCTTTCATTAAATAAACAACCTAACATCGCCGATGACTCATTTCAGAACTAAAATAAACCTGTAGCATCATATACTCTTATTATTCATATACTATTTATGATTTTTCAATACAAAATACATCCGTATGAATGACTTTTCACAAAATAAGTGGTAACACTGCTTCAAGGTATTTTATTTTTAAATACTTTAACTCTCACATCGATAAATAAACAGTTAACTCAATAAATTTCCTAGAATACGTTATAAATTAAAATATTTAGAGAACATTTCAATAAACTCGTTTACTTTCTCTTTCAACGATGTTCACATTTTATATACTGTGTTTAATCGAAAACACCAGAATTCCTTAACGTACCTCACTTACGTACTTCGGGCTCATGAGAATTTTATCGAAATGAGTCATTAATGCCTCTTTCTGCTATTGTTCAAAAACCCTAGTGAGCATATTTTTTTCACGATGAAATAACTCAATATGTTGAATTCTTCCTCCTTGGTCCTTCAGCTCACGACGGATCTTCACCCCTTCCCTTAACTGTCCATTGATTTGAAGTCCCACCTCGTAATTTGTCTTCAAGTACGTCATCAGCCATAGTCACAAACAGTTTTTACTGCTCTTAATGGTAAACCACCTGCAGCTAATGTCACCCGCCATGTTCATTCTACTCTCTTAACTAGTGACGCTAATTTATCGCTTTTGTGAAATTACCCATAATACACTCCTACTAATTCTGTGAAATACCCACGAATGGTCTCAAGTTCTATTGATATTAATATTATATAAATATTTTAATCAATTGAATTCATTTAATCTTCGACTATTACTACTTTCCTGCTTGGGCACGGTATGGAAACTCACATAATATTGATCTATAATTCAATCATTGATTTCCCTGTCATCTCATAAATGTTTCCAATACTGAAATATTATTATATTGATTCTATTTACATTTACTTATGAGTTTTGACATAAAACAAGGGTCATTCCATGCAAAAAAAAGGAGATTTATGACACAACTGCTTCAAATTTGAAAATATTTTGGAATATTGTTGTCCATAATCCCATAGGGTGGCCCTTATTTTCCGAATTCGAAATTTTTGAATGCTCACCCTCCAGTTTTGTTTCAATGAACTTAAAACAGGCCTATGCAAAATTTTGTTGAGATCGGAGCATTCTAACCTGTACCGACTTGAGCGCGAACTCGCATGACGGACTCGTCCAAAACTACCATTCTCGCTTCAGCTGCGGGCCAGAGCAGTCGCTCCGTTATCAGCAGCTACTATCGTTCCGTTCCGAGTAAGGCCGACCAGTCTCGGTCTGACTTCAGTATTTGTTTGGTGTTTCGTCCGTCCAGTGAAGTATAAATTGTATCAAAACTATTCAAAGCAAACTCAATCTGCGCACCGAAGTTACTTTAAACTAGTGAGTGCAGTGTTCCAACAACCGCTCGTTACTCTCATTCATGAGCAACGAAAACAATGCCATCACACGGGAGTTAATCAGTGCCGCCCTAACCACATTGAACGGTGAAACACCATCATCGCCACCCAGCAATATGGAATCTTACTCACCAGGTCATTCCAGCAACTTCCAAACGGGCGGGAATTACACGCCCCGTACAACGTCACCGATGGACATTAGCCCCCCGGCTCCATCAGGCGTCCCACCAACCTTCAACCAAGCGGCCGCCGGGACTCTATCCTGTAAAAGATCGATAGAGACCTGCGATGAAGGTGACAGCAAACGCGCGGCAACGCAAGGTAACACCCATCATAATAGTAACGCAGAACTACAGAAACAGTATAACGTAATAGTTTCCAATATATTTACCTTTCTCAACGAACAACTGCCTGAAGAACCACCCGAACCAAAGAAAATTCCACCAATTTTTGTTACCGCCACAAGTAGTCACGCCGAACTTGTTTGTGAAATTAAAAATAAAATATCCAATAACTTTACAACAGAATTCAAGACCAAAAAAATTAAAATTCTATTCCGGACCGTTCAAAATTTCCGTAGTGCTGTAAAGTATTTTATTGAAACTAACAAACAATTTCATACCTACAGTGATCCCTCGTGTAAAAAATTTTCAATAGTGATAAAAAATATAAACCCAACAATCACCGAAGACGAAATATTAGCAAACATAAAATCCCAGTTTCAGTCAGTCATCAAAGTAACCAGATTAATTAAAAACAATGTACCAATTCCAGTGGTAGCAATAGATTTTAATGGTAAAGACAAAATAGAATCAGTCCTCCAAATCAATAACGTGTGCAACTCAATAGTTAAACCAGAGAAAAGAAAAATCATAAGATTCAATTCAATGCATGATATGCTTAGATTTTGGTCATACCCGTAACCACTGTAATTACATAATTTCGTGCGCGTTTTGTACCGGAGAACACTTCACTGCACAATACCCAACCGAAAACAATAATTATCTCAAATGTAAACTCTGTAATGGAGCACATAGGAGAGACCTTCGATCTCATGAATGCTCATACTGTAGAAAGCTAATTGAAAAAATACAAAATATTTTGTCTAAGAGAATCATAGAAAATCCTTTTCCAACGCCATCACCCCCATTAAATCTCACAAACTTCCCTTCACTCCCACAAGTAACAGAAATCCCAAACTTCACTCAAATAAACTACAACAACAAAACACAATCACACACGTTACCACAAACCAAATATTTATTTCAACTAACAACAATCGCTCTACGAACAACAATAACACCTTCACACCAACTCTACAGACTATAATACACTCAATCACTAACTACATATCCAGTATTATATCCTCAATAATTCCAACAGCCGACCTGGATGGCCGAGGTGGCTAAGAGCGAGTACCGACTTAGCGCTTCGGTCCGAAGGGTCGCGGGTTCGAGTCCCGCCTTGGGCATGGCTGTTTGTCCCTTGACTTTGTATGTGTTGTCGCAGAGGGCCTCGCGTTCTGCTGACCCCAGATTAGAGGAGCCCGCAAGAGTGTCTAGTGTACGGTCGAATATGCGTCCCTTCGGGACGTAAAGGGCAACCGGCTGTCGGCTGGATAAAAGCCCTAGGAAAAAAAATTCCGACAATAATACAAAGCATACAGAACTCAATAACCTCGTACTTAAGCAACAATTATGGCCAACCATCTTAATCAACCACCTTAAAAACTTTTATCATTCTCAATTGGAACTCAAACAATATCTCAAACAAAAAAAACTGAACTAATTCATTTCATCCAACAAAAATCAGTTGATATAGCTTGCATAGCAGAAACTCACCTCAATATTTCAGTGAACTTTTAAATCCCAGGTTTCAAAAAATTTACAGATCTGACAGAGAAAATGATCAAGGGGGAGGAGTTCTAATCTTAATTAAACAAAACGTTCCACACTATCAGTTCATCCCACCACCCATCCTCGGCCTCGAAACTATAGCAGTTAAAATTCCGTTAAATAAAAATAACAGTAGTCTCAAGATAATAACAGCATACTAACCTCCGAAAATTAAAATAAAGAATAACAATTTATCTACATTGTTGCAATTACCCACCCCAACAATCATTGGAGATCTCAATGCTAAGCTCCACTCATGGGAATGCCGAATCATCAACTCGGCAGGCAACTTCTTACGTGACTTACAATATCAAATACCCTTCTTTATTATTACTCCCCCAGATCCCACATACTATCCCTTCGATTCCCAGAAAAATCCAGACATCCTCGACATAGCACTCACAAATTTCATTTCCCAATTCGCTTACGTACCATGAAATGGATTCTGATCACATCGCAGTCATTATCTCTACCCGTCTCCCCGTTCCCCCTCCAACTCCCCCTCTTCGATATTCCTAAACGCACATAATATAAATTAGAAAACATTTAACAGAAATATCAACCTCTCAATCTCATTTAAACCATTATAATCTCCAACAGATATTGACGTCGTAATATCAATATTCAATAATACAATAATTAATGAAATAAACAAAGTACAAAAAAAAAACAAAATTCCAGACCCTTATTCTAATCTAAGCAAACCTCTACCTGCTAAAATAATCAAACTAATTAAATTAAAAAATAAAACCAGAAGACTCTGGGACTCATTCAGAATACCATCTATCAAAAAAAGAATAAAATCATTTAAATAACACCCGTCGAGGTGACTCGGTCCACGTCCTGACGGGGGATGCAGGGATGGCTCTCAAGTATTCCTTTCTTTCACAAGTCATTTTTCTTCTCCCCATTGTTCATTCTCATTCTTTTATAACATCTTGTTTCCTTTCTACTACCTCTTCTATTTCGCTGGCTCTCTCTGTATGCTGAACGCCCACCCATGTGTTTGCCGTGCACGGCGACCCGTGTCGAAGGGAATGTGTGTCCTGGCGTTTGAGGGGTCTGTTTGTTTCCCCAGTACTAACATTGTGCTACGTTCTGCTTTGCACTTAGGGATACTTTGTTTACGTATTTTGGGGAACATTCCTTGTAGGCTTCAATACGCTTTCTTTGGCTTCGGACTCTTCTAGACGGGTGGTCGGGAGCTTACCCACTCCCAATCAATCGGCTTGGATTAGGTCTTGTACTGAACTCCAGGGTGAGCGGAAGGATTCACGGTGGTGCAGCGCTGTGTTATTCCCCCACTATGGGCCGTATTTTTAACCTCTGCCAGGGCCCTGCCAGACCTAGCAGGCTGACAGTGTTCGGTTTCGCGATTTATGAACGGGCCCAGCCAATTCCAGTCGCCCCTTGAACCCCTAGCAAGCCCCCAGGTGGCAGGCCCCTAAGAGCGCGCCTGGCAGAGCTTCATAAATACGACCCTATATCCCCGTTACAACCCTGACACTCCAATGGAGTGTCCCCTTGTTGAGCTCCCTGGTAAGTGGGGACCACGGGGATGAATCTGATATCCATCTCATGGATACTAAACCTTCTCCCCCGCCCTCTTCCGCAAGGAAGAGATGTCCGGAACGAACTATTGATTTGAATAGTATCATTTCGAAAGAAGAAGAGAGGCCAAAGAAGCCTAGATTCCTCCTGATGGAATGCGCTGAGGAAGGAAAATCTTTCAAAATGGTAAGTGCTGTCCGTTTAGCGCGCGCAATTGAGGAAACGTATGGAAAGCTACAAGCTGTGGTGCGACAAACGAATGGTACCATTCTCTTTGAAGCACGTTCGGACGACCAAATAGAATGAAAACCAACCAGATTGCCGGCCTCCAAGTGAAAGTAAACACTCACCCAATACTTAACCTGTGTAAGAGAGTGGTCAACCATGAAGACTTCTCTGCGGAGAGTGAGGAAGATTTAATCGCCTTTTTTAAGAGCCAGGTTGTGACGGAAGTGTATAGGATCAAGAGGAGGGAGCATTAGCGAGAAATCCCCACTTCCACTCTTATTCTGACGTTTAATCTTCCAACTCTCCCTCAAAAGATCTCGTGTGGATTCTATAATCTTCACGTACGGCAATATGTCCCCAACCCTTGGCGGTGTTTTAAGTGCCAGAGGTTCGGCCATACACAGCAGCGGTGCAGTGCAGATAACCCAGTGTGCGGCAAGTGCGGGAGAACGATGCACGAACCTGAACCCTATGCAACTACACCGCATTGTGTTAATTGCGAAGGTGACCACCCGGCCAATTATAAGCAATGCCCTACTTTCTTGAGAGAACGCGCCGCACAGAAGATTCAAACAGTTGAAAAAGTGTCCTTTCCTGAGGCCAAACGTCGGTACCAGGCGAGGAACCCTGTGGATCTCTCTCGCTACTTCTCCGATGCCGTGATAGTAAAGACACAGAAAGTAGCAGCGGGCTGCCAAACGGAACGAGCTACTCCCCAAGTGGTGAGTTTCGCATGTCAGGTGTCTCCAATGGACCTCCCAGTGGATGCCTCTCCCCTCCAAGGTGGGAAAGTGATCATCCCGACGAAATATAAGATGGACAGAAATACTCAGCCGTCGCAGTCGATTAAAAGATATCCAACCCTCCTTCAACAAAAAATGTTAGACGCAAATCTGTCTCAGACACGTCCACGAAAGGCTCATCAAAGCCACGTGTTACTTCTTCCGAAATCCAGCGAGCATCCAGCCCCCTGGCAGTTCCCGGGAGGTCTCGGCTTCGGAGGAGGATCCCGTTGGAGAGAAGTCTCGCGCATCCGGATCCCAACGTCGGAGGAAAAAAGTAAATTGAATACACCATGGCTCTCATATGAAACATGAATGGTTTCTCCTCGCGACGGGACAATCTTAAACTTCTGTTGTCCCGTCACAATCCTTTAATAATCTGTCTCCAAGAGACTCACCTCATCCCACCTCGACCCTTGCCTCTTCGAGGTTTATCCCTTTACAGGTTTGATGTGGATGATGGTCTCCGTGCCCATGGCGGAGTTGCTTCACTGGTACATGATTCGCTGCTGTATACAAAGGTGCCTGTTCAGACTGACTTTCAAGCAGTGTGGGTGCAGGTGCAGCTCCTATCCCTCACTCACCGTATGCAATATTTACTCCCTCCAGGACTGACTTTATCTGCTCATGAACGTCTGGACTTGATAAACCAACTGCCCTCTCCGTTCGTGGTTGTCGGCGATGTAAATGCCCATAGTCCTCTCTGGGGCTCTTCCCGCACCTGTACGAGAGGCAGTGTATTAGAATCAGTAATAAACACGGCGAAATTGGTTATTCTGATTTCCGGTGAGCCAACTAATTTTGCCATCGCCACAAATTCGAGCACGTGTATCGATCTAGTACTCTGCAGCCCTTCTCTTGCAACCGTCCTGCAATGGTCCATCCTAGACGACCTGTGCGGAAGCGACCCCGTTATCGTCCACATTGATGGACTTGCTCGTGGGTTGGCGCGCCCCCCTCAATGGTGAGTTCGACTTGCTGACTGGCTGACATTCCAAGCGAACGTCAGTCTATCGGAGGGCAAGTTTGCCAGTGTGGAAGAAATGGCAGCACATTTTAACAGTGCTGTACTACAAGCTGCGGACATTGCAATTCCCAAGTCGATCGGTAAATCGCGACACCCTTTCGTTCCGTGGCGGAACTTTGATTGCGCAAGGGCTGTTGGTGCTCGTGAGAAAACGTTGGCGCGTTTAAAACATTATCCAACTGCGAATAACCTCATTGACTATAAGAGGTGCAGAGCGAAGAAGAGTAGAACCATTTTAGAAAGTAAAAATGCTTAATGGAGAGCATACGTCTCCTCTCTGAATTGCCATACACCACCACGTCTGGTATGGAGAATGGTGCGTCAAATTAAAAGATACCCTTCCCCAAACTTTGTGGCAGGTCTTCTTAAAAATGGTCAAATGATCACAGCTCGAGACGCCATTGTATAGGAACTTGCCACTCACCATGAAAGTATGTCAATTCGGCAAACTATGTTCCCAACTTCCTCTTGCTTAAAGAAAGAATGGAAAACCGCACTTTGCATTTTTCGAACCGAGCAAATGAGGATTACAATACTCCTTTCTCAACGTATGAAATGCGCTTTGCTCTGATGCTTGCGAATAGTACCACACCAGGTCCAGACGAAATTCACAATTTAATGCTACAACATCTTCCCGAAACAGCCACGCAATTTCTTCTCCGGCTCTATAACTGGATCTGGTAAGAGCATACCATCCCTAACTTTTGACGAGAAGCCATCATCGTCCCAGTTCCCAAGGAAGGGAAAGATTTATTTCCCTCACAAACTGTGTATGCAAAGTACTGGAACGCATGGTGAATCAGCGTCTGGTCTGGACCTTGGAGTACAAAAATTTGTTGACGCCAATCCAAAGCGGGTTTAGAAGAAACCGGTCAACCTTGGACCACCACATTTCGCTGGCAACAGCTGTTTCTACATCGTTCGTCTGGAGACAACATCTTGTGGCCATATTATTCGATGTAGAAAAGGCCTACGATATCACTTGGAGGCACGGCATTCTGCAAACCCTGCACTCTTGGGGATTTAGGGAGAAACTTCCTCTATTCCTCCAAAACTTCCTTTCGAACATCCTTCCGTGTTCATGTGGGTGACAGGCTTTTCCGTAGTCACCCTCTTGAAAACGGTGTTCCCCAAGGATCAGTCCTGAGTGTCACTTTGTTTGACATCGCCATCAATGGTATAGCGTCGACTGTGCGTGGTCCTGTCATGGCATCGTTGTTTGTGGATGATTTTGTCATCTTCTGTTCATACAGCAGCATCAGTGTGATTCAGAGGCAACTCCAAATGGTGCTGAACAAGCTCCATGAATGGAGCACGTCAACAGGCTTTAATTTTTCTGCCACTAAATGTATGGGTTTGCATTTCTTTAGGATATATCATTTGCACAGCAATCCAGTCCTTTACCTGGGAGAAAATATTCTTCCATTTATCGGAATCTGTCAAATACCTGAGGACTCACTTTTGACAAGTCACTCACGTGGCGTACTCAAATCCGTGGACTACAAACCAGATGTGTCTCCCCCCTTAATCTTCTTCGAATGCTGAATGGCACATCATGGGGTGTCGACCGCACTACCCTATTGTGGTTATATAGATCACTCATCCGTTCAGTTTTGCATTACGGTAGTGAAGTGCATGGCTCGGCAGCTCCCTCCACCCTGCGACCCATCAATAGTATACACCACGCTGGTATCCGTCTATCAACAGGTGCGTACCGCACCAGCCGAATTGAGTGCCTTCTAGCCGAGGCTGGTGAGTCTTCCTAAAATAGAAGGCGGGATATGTTATTAGCATCTTACGGTGCTAAAGTATCAGGACTCTCTAATCATCCTTGTTGCAAAATAATTATCCATCCTGAATATGAAACATCATATATTCTTCAAACATCGCTGCCTCAGCCTCCAGATATTCGAGTGCGAAAGCTTTTGCGGGACCTAAATGTTGACCCTCCCATCTCTTTGAAATCCCCAAGTCACCCCATTCCCCCTTGAAAAATCCTCCGACCGAATATTGACCTCAGACTATCTAATCTTCCCAAACAAACGACTAGCCCTCTTGTTTACAAGATACATTTTCAGGAAATGAGGGTAGCCTATCCGGATCATGTATTCCTATACACAGATGGTTCATCGTGCAACGACACAGTGACATGTAGTTTTTATTGAATCAGAGTGGTCAAATCATATCGGCTACATTCTCAGTGCAGTACCTTCACTGCTGAAATGTATGCAATTTTCGAAGACTTAAAATACATCGAGTCAGCAACTTTGCGCCGAGCCCGTCCTTCCTCAGACTATCTGACGGAATCAATTCAAAACCTCATTTATCGCCTTGTGTTTCGTCACTATGATCTGGTACTGAGTTGGGTCCCAGGCCATGTGGGAATCATGGGGAACGAACTGGCTGACCGGGCGGCGAAATCGGCGACGAAGAATACTCATGTTGACATTCCTTTTGTACCATCGTCCGATGTTAAAGCTTTTTTAAAACGATCCATCTTTAGAGCATGGCAAACAGAGTGGCACAATACCACCTATAAACTAAGTGCAATAAAAGATTCTGTTAATTCCTGGCGTTCCTCATCCCGACCTTCCAGGCGTGAGGAGGTTATTTTAACCCGTCTTCGTATCGGACACTGCCACTTCTCTCGCAGTTTCCTTATTCGAGGTGAATCTTCTCCTACCTGTGATTCATGCAGGGCGGTTCTTTCTGTGGAACACGTCCTCCTGCATTGTTTGAAATTTGTTGGCATTTTGTACATTTTGAAGTTTATTAATCTTAGAAATTTGTCCATTGGTCCAGATGGGACATGCGTACAGCATTAATGGTCTGACTATTGATTTGTAAATTGTAATGGCATTTGTTAGGGATAGACAGCTTTTGGAGTACATTAGGGGTTTCAATTGAGCTATTTTTATTTTTGCTTTTTGTTTTAGTGTTGTGTTTTCCAGTTGAGTTTTGTGTCGAAGTTCATCCCGAGGTATTTTACTGTTTGGTTTTGTGGTGTCCATGAAATTGTGTGTTTTTATTTATGTGTAATGGTGGTGGGTGGGAAAATGGTCTTTGTGAGAATTTTTTGCCAGTTGATTTAGTTGGGTTGGGTTTGATTTTCCACAATGTTGACCACTTGTCTATTTCATTTATGTGATGTTGTATCCTGTCGGCAATGGTCTTAACAGAGTAGTTGGACTTGTAGATAGTGGTATCGTCGGCGAATTGTGCGAATTGGGTGTGTATTGTAGGGGGTATGTCAGCAATGTATATATTGAATAGTGTGGGTGAGAAAGGAGGACCTTGTGGAAGACCTGCTAATATTTTGCGGGGGTTGGAGATGTGATTTTCTACGGAAACTGTAAAGGATCTATCACAAAACTTTTGATGACGTTTACTAAGTAGTTTGGTGTTTCCATTGTTCGGAGTTTGTATAATAGTCCTTCGTTCCATACTCAGTCAAACGTCCGTGAAATGTCAAGAAATGAAATTATTGTATGGTGTTTGTTTTGAAACGTTGTGCGGATATTTTCTGAGAGTCTGAGTAGTTGGTGTGCAGTTTATACATGATTTATAAAGCCAAAGTGGGGTAATGGGATAACTTGTGTTGATTGTAGGTAGCTATTTAACCTTTTTAAAATTAGTTTGTCGAGAATTTTTGAAAGTGTGATTAGTAAACTTATCGGTCTGTAGTTTTCTACATTGCTATGATTTTTATATGGTTTTGGAATAGGTATTATGATTGAGTTTTTCCATACTATAGGGTTATATCCAGTTCTTATTATTGAGTTATATATATATTGTTAATGTAGATTATAGTTGAGGATGGGATGTTTTTCAGAATCTTATTGGTGATTTTATCGTGACTATGGGCTTTTTTGTGGAAGTTTTGTATGTTTTTCACTTCATTTGGGGATATGAATTTTATCTTATGTGGTACATCATAGTTTGGGGATGAAACTGTTTGTAATATCATCGCATGATCGGAATGAGTTGGTGTGTTGTTGAGTGTGAATGTTGTTTTAAATTGATCGACCAATGCTTCGGCATTGTCAAATGGGGCGAATGTTCCCCCCTTTGTCGTATTTAGAGGTGGAATGATATTTTTCTCTTTTAGAAATTTTTTTAGTGAACTGACAAAGAGAATTATTGGTTGTACTTAATTATTTTATCATTTTCTTGTAGGTAGAGCAATGAGTCGTTTATTGCATTTTTTATTATGGAATTTAAAAGGTTCAATTCTTTCTTTAACTGTGGTGTTCTGAGTTTGGTTCATAATTTTCTGGTTCTGTTCCTAGTGTTGATTATTGTTGGTATTTTTTCTGGCAGTAATTTGTTAAATGTTTTGTGGGTGATGAGGGGTTCATTGGATTTTAATGTTTATTAGTGTTGGTAATTATATCGTGTAAATATGAAATTGCCCTTTCTATTTGCAATGGGTTGTTTAAATATTTGAAATTGGGGGTTTTATTTGTTATTATTTTCCTGAATTTTTTCCAGTTTATTTGTTCGTGTTTAATATGTGGGTGGGTGGGGTGAGGGAGGAGTGTGTGTAGAGATTATGATTGGTAAATGATCGGAATCCAGTTCAAATAGAGAACTTGAGTAGTATGTGGTTTGTGTGTTCGTAATTGCGATATCCAAAAAGTCTGGGTGTTTGATCGTGTTGTTTGGACAATGTGTTGGTTCTGGTGGGATTAAAGTTCTTAAGTTTAGCTCAGTTATTAGTTTCAATAAGAGACGGTAAGCATTGTTTGTAATTCTGCATCCCCAATTGCTGTTTTTTGCGTTTAGATTTCCAATGAGTAGGGTGGGGGTGTTCACATGAAATAATGATTCTATATTTGTGTCTTGTATTTTTATATGTGGTGATTTGTACGTTGCAATCAGTGTTAGAAGTCTATAGTTTAATGTAAATTTAATTGCTATTGTTTCTAAGCCAGGCGTATTAAGGAGGTTTACTTGTATATATGGGACAGATTTTTTAATAAAGATTATGACTCCTTCAGTACTGTTTTGTCTGTCAGTTCTGAGTATATTGTAAACTGGTATGTTGAAAACTTTATTGATTTTCAGATATAATTCTTTTATGAAGGATTGTAATGAAAAACCTTTTAATTTCTTAAGGCTTTAATAAGCTTAAAACAGTAACATGTTCCATTCTTCATTTTATAACATAATCGTCCAAATAAGACGGCGGCCTCGTTTTCCTAGATGATATTTGGAGTCTGTCGTCTTTAACTTCAGAGATTTTTAAATTTTGAATTTCAGGTTCTTCTAGCGTATCATCTTGTGAGGGTTGTGTATTATTAGTAATGTCTTCAATCGGTACTTTGTCTTCAACATTCCATTCATTTGTTGGAGCAAGATGCCGAAGGTTTACGGTCGATTCTCGACCATCAAGTGATTGCACGAGAGCATAGTTTTGATTTGCTTCTAGTAGAGTGACTTCTTCTACATGTGGATCATACTTACTTTGTCGGACTTGTATTCTCATAAATACTTTACCTGGAGTTGTGAGCCACAAAGGTAGAGCTACACCTGAAGCTGATTTTCGTTTATGATGAAACATTCTTTCGTGAGGTGTAGCATTAGTAGATGTACAGAGTAGTGCTCGGATAGTATTTAAAGCATCTTGTAGCACTTTCTCCCATTGCGAAATCTTTAGTCCTTTAGATTTCAAAGCCAGAGTGATAGCTTTCCTAATCTTTGGATATTTTGATTTGTTTAGCTTTAAGGAAATAATTAAGTTCGTTTTTTTATTGTTTATGCCTTTTGCATTCCAGTTTAGTAAATTTATATTGCTGAGGTGTTGTACTGCCATTGTTATTCTTAAAATACGATGAGAATGAATTTTGTATTTTGCTGATGATTGATGGAATAGTAGTATTTATTATATTGAGTATACATATTCATTAAATTGAGCACACATATTCATTAAATATCAATTTTATATCGTACTATTCTTGGCAAACAGCAATAAAAAAACTTCTTTAAAACGCAATTACTTGCAAGATCATCTTTTTAAATTTATGAAAATCTGCAATAATATTGTATTCAGAATGTTATAAAAGCCATTACATTGTCTTAATGATATCTTCAAAGGAACAAAAATTATCAAAGGTAATTCCACAAGTGGTTTGGAAATTGTCAATAAATCCCCGACTCGCGAAGCGAGGAGAAGATTTATCGAATATTTTCAAACCACGAGTGAAATTTACTAAGACTATTTCACAAATGAAATTTCATAAATATAATGTACTATTAATAATTAACATGGTTTTATTCAAATATTTTTACATAGAACAGAAATATCTACATAAGAGCAATTATAAACAAGAAAATAAACATAAGACAAACAAAGAGCGAAATTACTTGAAAACACAGTTATCGAATACACAATCTTCAAAGTTTAAATTCGAAGGAAACGTGTTTTGTTCCCTTATTTTTTAGGGAGGTGTTGAATTTGAAACGCTACTATGTCTTAATTTATTAATAATTGAAGAATGGTGTTCCACATTCATTTGGAGATATGTCTTGAGTGACGATGTGTTGGAGTGTCCTGTAATTTTTATTATTTCTTGCTCTTGTATACCAACTTGGAGCATTTAAGAAGCTGCAGTTGAACGACAAGAATGATTAGTTATTTTCTGTTGTTGTTTCTTTTGTGTGTCAAATCTAACTTTAGCTGCGTATGTTTTCGTCCACGTAGACAAGACAGTCCACGTAGATTTCCCCAACAGGGCAGTTCTTGTACCAAATACCTGACTTTTGGTAGGAAGGGTTAGGTGTGACAAAAAATCGATCAGTTTTAATGTTACCTGTGCGTTTTTCTGCCAAAAGTTTGTATAATCTTACCGAACATCTAGAAGGCGACTCTTCATTTGGTGTCAACCATTTCGTCTCTGTAAGCTTTCCATCGCCTCCTTGACAAGTTTGGAAAATACGGGATTATAGGCTATTCTACCGTTTTCTTTACCATCACGACCTAATTCCGTTTGGAAATAATAGACTAAACATTTTACCGCTTCTCCACCACGCCACGCTAATTCTAGTGAGGTGGTAAGAAAGGTTTCTTTGCAACCCTTCTGGCGTATTTTCTTCACACGTATCAATCATTAATTGGTACTCTTGAGGTTTAAGAGCTACTGCGCTAACCTTTCGTTTCTCCGAAATGTTTTGTAGTCACTTTCTCTTTGCATTTCTAGCCTCTCTAGCGACTTGAAATTCCGTATCTGTAAAGGGGTTAATATTTCTATTGAATTCTTTGAAAAATTTCTCTTGTATCATTTTCGCAGTCACGTTCCATATCGTTTTCACGGAATATTCTTTATATTCTTCACCATTTACTTTTCTCATATTCATGCTCCAATCTTTTAAGATATTTGATATTTCCTGATTTGTATTACTCGCGGTTAATTTATATTTCCTTTCCTCACCAAATTTCTCAAACTGATTCCAAATATATTTCCTGTTGTTGAGTGTGTTATTTAGTTTGGATTTACTAATAATTTCCTCTATTTTATTATTGATTATTACCTCCTAGGAGGTGATAATCAATAACTGATAAATATGTATGGTAAAGTCGTCTCTAATTGGCTGGTAGGGTCCCAGTTCTTGCACGCTATTGGCTGAAATTTCATGAGTGGAATAGTCATTAAAAATACTCACCTGAGCTGAAAGGGGCAATATACAGACCGCCACAAACCATTGTTGCAGCGGCTCTGCTCGCGTGATGGCTGATGGACTACTCAGTCGAAGGTGTCTTTTGAAGAACAACTTCCTTAAGCACTTCTGTTGGATTTGATATAGGTTTTACTGAATGTTCGCTCTAACTAGAATGACACATATTTTTTGAAAATTAAAACGTGCGAATTTTTTGTGGCATCTTCCTCCAACTATAATATTGGTGATAGAGACTTTTTTCTTAATAAAATCTGTTTCTTAAAGACGGATCTTTAAATAAGTTTGAGTTCAACGTTTGAAAAATATGAGCAGTTTACGAGTAATTTTGTGCGAAATGTAGGATATTTATTTTTCAAAAAACGCTCCTACTTTTTCTTTAAATATTATCCTCATATGTAATAAGGGACACTAAAAAATATGGTGCTAGTCCCACTTTCAGTTATTGTTCCGTTTTTTTTCAAAAATTCAAAAAAGTGAACATTTGAAAACTTTGTACACTTTTTGGCATGAGTTTCAATAGTAAATATATGTTCTTTCGCGCAAATGAAGATGTGTTTAGAATGTTGTCACCAATGCTCGCTGCGAGCTTTAGTCTACGTCTGTTTATTGCTCTAGGGAGGTGGAAGAAAGGTCATAGTTCAAAAAAAGTTGCGCGGGTAATACAAGGCCTGCGCACTAGAGTTTTGAAAGACAATATGGCGGTTAGAGAAGGCCGACTTGTTCGAGTTGAGGCTATCCAGTTGTGTACGTTGAGTAGCACGTGTAGCTTGCCTCTTGAAATACAATCATGGTGAATGAGGACAGGGTCTCCAGGTGACAGAATTATAGTAAAAAGTGAAATGTGTAAGATGCTATGTTCAGTGTTTACTTTCAGCTTGGTGAATTGCATTTGCGAACGTGGAAAATTAAGAATTCAGTGTTCTATTGCTATAATGCACTACAAATCAGTCTTCCTTTAAAACATATACTTCTGTCTCATGGAGCTATGCCTTTTTTGTTGCCTAAATGTCCTACTTACTTACATGCTGAATGAAGCACTTCCAACAGAGAAAGTCTTCAAGAAAAGAAATTGAGTTTAGAAAAAGAGTATCAGCTTGCTGCTATTGAAAAGGTGCAAAAGAAAACATTGCAAGATTAAATGAAATATCTTTCAGTACTTTTGATGAACTAAGAAGCAAACTGGAGTTGCTTATGTTGGACAAGTTTTGGTCGATTATTAATAAGGAAGACAGTATTCTTTGTCATAAGTTCATAGTTATTCATAAGTAATTGAAACTCAGAGTTTATTATTGTAAAAAAGTATTAAAACTTGGATACACTACATTATCAGATAGTGTATGCAATACAATTGAATTTAGTGATGTTTTAGAAAAGTTTAGGTTAAAGTTATGTTTTAATTCAAGTAGTAGTAACAGTCCTCATGATGGTTTTGCTTTAAATTTAGACATCTTACTTCAAATCGATACCACAATTCAAAATTTGGCGAAACTGTTGTTTTTACGTTGGAACAAATAAAACTTCTTACCAAGAAAAGAAGTGCATATCAGTCGAGTTCATTGTTTTTCATATTGTTTTGTATGCTATTTACCATATAACCACATTCTTATGAACATTTCAAACATTTAGGAATCATTATATTTCCTCATCCTAGTGCAATTAGGAGACTGTGTTCTGTATTTGGTTTATAACCTCAAATGGAACATAATAGAAAAAAAACTTAAAGTAAACTAGAAACAAATACATAAATTAAGTGATAGTGATAAATTAGTGACTCTCATGATGGATGAGATACATTTAAAATAAGGACTTGCAAAATATTTTGAAAAAAAGAAGTATAATGGGATTAGAACAGATAGGATTTAATTTACTGTGTTATGTTAAGTGATAACAGCATTAATAGAAAGTGTATGCATCTTGTTTCGCCTGAAAAAGAACTTACATTTATGTACAACCTTCCAGCTGGAGAAAGTAAATCTATTTCTTCTGATTTGATAGTGTAATTAATTATATATTTTTGTTTGGTAACCACAGCTTAACTTCGCATTTCAGTTTGTATGGCCTTCTTAGACGGCCATCTGGAATGACTGCTCAGACCTTGTATGTCTTGGTGGTGTTACCTCGTCGACCACTGGCGAAAGAGTGAGAGAGAGAGAGTCAATCGATATAGATACATATTTATTTAGTAAACAGTATTTAAGTATTTAAGTATTTAAGTAAAGTATTTAACAGTAAAAACAGTAAAAACAGTCAAAACAGTCAAAACAGTAAAAACAGTCAAAACAGTAAAAACAGTCAAAACAGTAAAAACAGTCAAAACAGTAAAAACAGTCAAAACAGTCAAAACAGTCAAAACAGTCAAAACAGTCAAAACAGTCAAAACAGTCAAAACAGTCAAAACAGTCAAAACTGTGACGTATGGGGGAGGAAATCATTTGTGCACTCTTTCTTGAGTTTCAAAATCCCTTCCCAATTATTTAACTATTAATAGTTGAAGGATGATAAAAGTTTTATTATTATTATTATTATTATTATTATTATTATTATTATTATTATTATTATTAATAATAATAATAATAATAATAATAATTTTTTCAAAGTGCGACATTAATATTTCAAAAACTAGATATTATCGTTCCCGAGTTATATGCAACTTATTTGTAGCGGTAAACGAACTCCAGATTTGATTTTTCAGCATTGCTAACAAAATGGAAACTCATCGTAAGCTCTGCTACCAATACAAGCAAAAGGAGAGCTCAACAAAACGTACGCATAGTGAAGCTACATTTTCGTCCAGAAGCAAATCAAGGGACAATCTCAGCATTTGCTCAATGGGTCAGGGAAACAACAACAACCCGATCGAGTTGGGGGTCACTGACCCGGAAGCTGAAATACATTACTTGTTACAGACATATTAAGTATTATTTTAGATTATACAATACAAATGTAACATAATTCATTACACTATATCATTGTTTTGTTAAAATAGACATTATTTTTCTTTTTGATGACCAGTATAGTCTCTAATTGTATAGAAACAGTTATGCAGCAGAAACGATTTTACTTTCAACTTAAATTAGTGTAAACAACTTAGTTTTGACAAATACTACTGATTTGTAAATAAATAAGCAAGGCACTGGTAAGATTCCAAGCTCAATGAAAAGAGGCTTGCAGGGATCACGTGGATGGCATTTTTTCATTATTCGGATAATTTTATTTTGCAATCTATATGTCTGGGTATTAAAG
Organism: Teleogryllus occipitalis; assembly: GCA_011170035.1. Lineage (NCBI taxonomy): Eukaryota > Metazoa > Arthropoda > Insecta > Orthoptera > Gryllidae > Teleogryllus > Teleogryllus occipitalis. The sequence continues at coordinate 49,357 of BLKR01002911.1, forward strand.
GATGAGCTTTCCCAGAATATTATGCCATATCTCAGGCGGAAATGTCATTTGCAAAATACACGAAACGAGCTGCATGAAGGCTGACAGAATTTGAAAGAATTCTGAATGCGTAACATAATGAACTTAATTTAGTGTTTAATTCTGTTATATGTACATTCCTTTGAGGTTTGACTGAACTGAGAGATCTAGAAAGTTTGTTACCTGAACATCAGCTAATTGCCTATTGTTCATTTTCAATGGAGCATGCGATTGCCGATTTGAAATGCAAAAATGCATTGAAACCGTTCTTCCTTTGTTAACTATTAATTTGTTATTACGAAACCAATTTGAAACTTCTGAAATTGAACTATTTATTGTTTCTTTTTTGCAAAGAAACAATAAATCTTGTCATCGGCAAACATAACTGTTCTTCCATTTTTAATAGACGAGGGCATATCGTTTACGTACAGCAGAAAGAGGATGGAACCTAAGATCGAACCTTGTGGGACCCTACGTTCAACTGGCAAAGAATTAAAAAGATAAGTAAATAATGTCCTTTCGTGCCAGTATTTCTACCCTTTGAGATCGATGTTTAAGGTAAGAGGTTATCCAATCTAGGGCAATATCACGAATTCCTTATTAAGGTAATTTTAAGAGCGAGATGTGGTTAATAACATCAAAAGCTTTCGAAAGATCTAAAAATATTCCAATGGGTTGTTCATTTTGGTTCATTGATGAAGCAACATCTTTAAAAAAAGAAAAAAATGCAGTTTCGCTAGATTTTAATTTTCTAAAACCGTGTTATGAGTCTGAAAATGCTTCGTTTTCCCGAGAAACGTTTCCATTCGCGTATAGACAAGCCTCTCTAATATTTTTGAGAAAACTGACAAAAGAAATTGGCCGTTAATTTTAAATTGCATTGAAGGAAGCATTGAAAATGTGAGTTAATGGGTGTCTAATGGAGGTGCACAAGTTTTTAATAAACAATCCGGATATTCATCTAAACCAGGTATTTAGTTTTTAGTTTATTGACTATTCTGAGGATTTCGTTGGAAGAAGTTTCGGAAATAAACATGGTGCCTAAAATTGTTTCGGAAGCGTGTGATATTGAATGTTGTGGTTTTAATCCCTTCATGAGATCAACCGTAATTCTAGAAAAGTGTTGGTTGAAGAGACTCGCAACTTTTTCTGAATTACTTGCTTCTCTTTCATTATCCGTTTAAACAACTTTCTCCACGAAGTATCGTGATGACGTGGTCGTATTTTTTATAATATTCCACATTGCTTTAGTTGTGTTGCTAGCGTTCAAAATATCCTCATTATTTTTCATTAATTTTGCCTGAACTATTACTCTCCTTAAAATTCTTTTATATTCTCGGAAGTAGACATGGAAATCGGGTGATACGTTATGATGTTTAGAAGGAAAGCAAAGCGTACGTTTGTTTTTACACGATGTTCTAATTCGTTGTGTGATCCAAGTATCACTTTTTCGCGGAATGTTTAATTTTCTCTTTTTAAGAGGAAAGCACGTGTTGAAGTTAAATGCGTTTCTGAGAAAAAATGTTTAAAAATGCCTATATTTAATAACAATTACGTAAAAACTACTTGTATTTTCGAAAAATTGAACTTGACATTATTTAAAGATGTCTTTGAAGAACATTTCAATAATTCAAAAAACTATCTGCAATATTGAAGTTGTAGGAAAGACCATAAAATTAAGCTTTTCTAATTTTCGAAAATTCAGAATGTTCAATGAAAACGAGACCAGTTTTTAAGCATACTCTGTCCGAGAAAAAATTAATCAAAAAATTTGAAACCATTTTTGAGATGTTGATAAGGGTTCATGTGAAGTAGCCCCCAAAATCAAAATATGCTTTTCAAATTCACCCAATCGAGTTCAGTCAAACGATCGGGAAATATCAATTTTGGAGAAAATATTTTGAACAGTTTAGATGCTAGCATTGACCACAGACAGATAGAGAGATTGTTTGCTGTAAACCAGTATTTCGGTATCAAGTACCTACAAAACAAGATTTTGACCACATTACGTGTTAGAGAAAGAAATTTACTATGTACAAGAACAATATTTATCCACTTCTTCGATATTAGGATTCCTCAATTAGTTTTTCTTTCGAAAAGTCACATTTTTCAGCTTCAGAATTACTACACTTTCTCTTTTCTACATAAAAAGGCGAGAAAATAAAAAAAAATGAGGGTCAAGCGATGAACTCAATTTTAAAAATAAGTATTTGCAAATCACATTGTTAAATTATGGTTTACATAATAAAAACCATTTACTGATTTGAATTTGTTTACACAACTTGTAACTGAATGAAACATCTTCCTTTTTATTTACAGCATAAGTGGAACAAAGTTTCTAAGGAAATAATTTTATTATTTGTATGCACTTTTATACAACGATTAGTTGATTGGTTGGTTGGTGATTCCGGACGCGTCAACAGCTTAGGTCGTTAGTCCGCGTAAGTATAGTGCATGTCCTCGCGAGATGGCGGTGATGTTCCCTCACTGGTTGGCGAGATCCGGCGCCGGCCTACCGTCGGCTAAGGGGGTTTCTCTCTAACCAGGACTTTCCCACCAGCGGGGCACTTCCCCAGCTGGGACAAGCACTAAGCTCCCGACCGGTCTCCCGGAATATGCGGTAGTGTAGTGCATGTTAGTGTAAGTGTGTGTGTAATGGGAGAGGATAAGACAAGGAATAGGAAGGACAGATCGCGCGCGGTCCGTGGCCCGTTTGGTAGGGTACTGCTCCGGCATTCGCCTGGTGTTGATCGGAGAAACCACGGAAAACTACCACGGAAAACTCAGAGCAGCCGGCCGCTAGAATTCTCCTCCAGACAGCGAATGAATTCGACCTAGCTGAAAAGCCAGTGTCGAAAATCCTGCCACCGTCTTATACAACGAGATAACACAAAGCGTACAGAAACATATATTTTCTCTTCAGTATCCGAATTATGCGACCCCGATAAGTAAGATGACTCGAAACGCATTACCATTATTAATTGGTTTCGTTATAGTAAATGGAATCAGAAAGAAAGACGAAAAACTAATAAGAAAGAAGAACAGAAAATCTAACCAAATAATATTTCAAAAACTAATACAGGAAGACTTTACTCACCTAAATAAAACTTTGATGTTATTTCGGTTTACTAGCATTATCCAGCGTAATGACCATTGATTTCATTTTTTAATGAATTGTCTCTAGCAGCAAAGTTTCCCACAGATCTTGTGCATTAACAGCAACAAAATTCCATCAAGTTAATGTAGTACAAGAATTGTAACGCAGTATTCCGTTAGCTCTCACACTTTACCTTTTCAGTTTAAATTTACTTCGTTGATTTCTATTCAAATAACAATTTTGCAATTTCTTTTTAACATCATAGATAACCTAAAACCCTCCGCATAAGACTGAAAGCCATTTAGAATCATTCTGCTTATAGAATCTGACTATAAAAACACGCTTTTTCCTATTTTTATATCAAAACATTGTAATCGTTGTAACGTGAAGAGATCTGCAGTAAAATTCTCTTTCAACACAATATCGACCAGTGAAGCTTCCGCGAACTTATCATCTCAAGTTCCAGAAAATCGTGCTGTTTTAGTATTTCCGCCACAAATTTCTCGTGGAGAGTTCGTGCGCACGTGAGCGGCGTTGAACAGTCAACAGCGCCAGGGGCTGGGGTGGGGGTTGGCGTTGTAGAGCAGACAGCGTAGCACGCGAAGAAAGCTTACGAGCGAAAAGCGAGGAATAGAAAGTTGTGTTACACGCCAACACATCCGCTACTAAACATATCACGTTCGTTAGAAATGTATTAAATAAAATTATCTCGTATATTATTTATCTTGAAAAGATTACGTTTTTGTCTCCTACACCTGAGGAATCTCTACAATTGAGAGCCAGTAGAAAGATAGGGATGATGAAAGATAAAAACGCCTAGGTATCTTAATAAATATATAATGTTACACCAAAGGCTGTAGTTTTGTGCAAAGATATTAAGCAAGTTTTTCCCTCGCGTTCGGTCTTTTCCCGTAAACGTGCTTTCCGTTTGCACAGTAGCTGTACTTTAGGGCATTCATGTCAAGGTCGCGAGCAAGGTAACGTGTGTCCTAGAATTTGCGGGCAATGTAATTAGCGTCCTAGAGATGGCGATCCCTGCGATCATAGCAATTGCTGCCAGGTTTAAAAGTAAGAATTTCTTCCGTTGCAAAAGTAAGCGCAAATTTCTTCGGATTGATGGTGTACATAACTGCAAATCTTTCGCATAAGAGCCCATGAGAATTTTTGGAAAAATCATTAGAAAATGTTTATCCCAAATTTCGTTGTATTAATTCCCATTTTCTTTACTAAAAAGGGCATTATCCATTAAAACAAAATAGTACATCACTCATACTGGAACTTATCAATTGAGAGTAAAATTAAACATTTTCAATCGAAAGGACCTTCATTTCTGAAGAGTATTTACTTAAGAGAGCAAAAATTCCATTAATTTTCTTCGTTCAAATTAGAAACCAAAATAAATAAATAAATAAATTTTAAAAATGATTGTCGTTTAAACGAGCTTTCTGCCGGTGAGAGATATATAATAAATCTACACTGTTTATTGCTGGAGATTACCGGAGATAGATTATTAAGAGAATTGCAACTTCATTAACATTATTTCTACATACAATAGCTAACAAAATCAATTAATAAAACATAACCCAAAACAAGCTAAGAATTTCCTATTCAAGTATATTCCTGCCCCTCGGCAAAAAATGATTATGTAAGGAAGAAATTGAAAATAAAATTATAACTAATAAAGTATATAAATATAATTCAAAACTCGATCATTTTCTAGGAAACAACTGGGAAACAGGTTTTCGTATGAAGGAACTATTCGGCAAGACTTTCCGAGCGCGAATTGTAATTACGTCTACCGCTATAGCTCGCGCGTGTACATTCCTTTATGGAATCGGAGGGGAAATGCGAGCGGAGTCGGGGGAAGAAGTCAGTACCCGCAGAAGCGCCGTGCCCCAGGCTGTCAATTAGCTTGTGCGGGTGTATTTTGATATGCTAAACCATTCAATTCAAGTAATTGGGTCCTCCGAGTTACCTTGATTCCGTAGACCGTAATTTATAAATTGAAACGTTTATGGACTATATTTTTAATATTCCAAGTATTTTATTGTTTTAATGTATGCACAACTTTCATTTTTTTACGCAAATGTTGTAAAGGATACATAAACAAATGAACCGACTGCAATATACAACATCAAATGTATTAGCAACAAAATATTACTTTAATAGCCGCATTATTTTGTATACTTAGATTCACTCAGGAGATCCAAAAATATCAAAGAATTATTCATTTCAACATAAAAGTTACCGTGGTTTTGAAATTATCAAGGAAGAACCACCTGTAAATAAGTGTGACGGACATTTATGAAAAACTGCCTTACAATAGAAATTATTTTCCACAATAACATATTGAAAGTTTGTTGCCACGCGATAATGTTGTATGTGACCTTTTACACATAACGTGACACAATTTCGATTCCATGTGCATTATAATTATTACGTAGAAGATAGGAACAAGTATTGGACAAAAAATAAGAATTTTATATTTGCCTAGTTAGATATAATAGGATACCTCGAGATGTAAAAAGTCAAGTTTCTGTGGCTACGTTTAAGAAAAAAATAAATAGATAACTGAAAAGATTTTGTCTCATTATTGGACTCAATTTTTAGATTTGTAAATTAGCAATATTGAGCTAAATAAATAACTAAATAACAAACTAAATAAATAAATGTAATAGAGACTTGAAAATGAAAGAGTATCATGGAGTCCCAACACTAATCACGATACTTTCGCCGCCACCCCTGGATCATCGCTTTAGAACGATCTCTCTTCGTCATCCCGTGTAAGCGCTCTCTTGCAGTGTGTGTCGAATATTTTGTCACCGGGGAGCGCCTCATCATTATGGTAGGAAAACGCTTACAATTTTGCAAGAACAGGATATTACACACCGTAATAGTAATTTATTATACAAAATATAAAGAGATCTTTTATCTATATATCAGGAAAGTACTACCTCATTTGCTCCTATACTCGCTCATGCGGTATCTTTCTCGACTACATAAAATATAATTTATTATGTGTTAATGTGTCTCAACAGATTAACATTTGTTATAAGACACTATAGTGTGTTTTTTTCTACAATAACATAATTTAAAACCTGGGCATCCAGGCGAAATTTTTTGAGGGCTGGAAACTCAGCATTATACTATTGATTTCTCGTACCCGTAGTATTGTAAAATCAAATAATGAACAAATCAATATGAAGTTCTTAAAATTATAGAATATCTTACATTTATATGCTGCATTTTACCTACATTAAATATTTCCTTTTTATTACTTAAGCGAGTTGTTTCGTATATTAGAGAAAATCATGCATGCATTAGGGAGGAGCATCATGAACATCCATAAAAGAACGCTTTGCGACGCGATTGCCCATCGCAACTGTCTCTCTTGGAGCTATCTTTACTGATTTGAGGTTCATATATAGCTGCAAACGATGCAAACGTTTAGGACAATCTCAGCTTCAAACTAAGTTCCACATTTGCTAACTGAATATAAACTAAGAAGGAAAAGAAGAATACAAGAAAGTGAAGTAACTGACATAATTTTCCAATTCCCTGTAATGACAACTACTTCCCAGAGCCTGACTGGGGACATCCGGGTAAGGTGGCTCAAGGCAACAACTGTCTTGCTGCCTTGATTGATGTCTTGCTGCCTATGACCGAGAGGTCCTAGGGTTCTAGTACCGACAGAGAAAGGATTTCCGACACTAGCTAAAACACTAGGTTGAATTCAGGGGCTCTCTAAAGGAGAATTCTAGTAACCGGCTTCTCTGATCAGAAGTTTTCCAGTGTTCCTCCGATCAACATCAGGCGAATGCCGGAGCAGAACCCTAACAAACGGGTCACGAACTGCGCGCAATCTTTCCTTTCTCTACCTTGTCTTATCCTCTCTCCTTACTTAGACTCGTTGCAGTATCTCACAGTCGGGAGCTTAGAGATTGACCTGGCTGAAGCGGTGCCCCGCTAGAGAAAGTACATTATGACACGAGGATACATTATTACATAGGGATACATTACATCAATATACATGGAGGGGAAACCCAGCAAGTGAAGGTTTTCGCCGCATCTCACCATCCAGCGGGGGAAGAACACACTCACCTCCCGTGATAAAACGTGCACGACACTTACGAGACTAATGACCATAGCAATTGACGCTTCCGGAAACGCGAAATAATTAGTCATGTAAGTGGGGACGCTTGTTCAGCTCGAAGTTCACCGTCTATCCAGTCTTGAATCGAAGTCATATGCCACTCACATGCACAAGTCGAGTCCCTTGTGTCTGGAGGAGAATTCTAGCAGCCGGCTGCTCTGATCGGTAGTTTTCCGTGGTTTCTCCGATCAATACTGCGATAATCAGGCGAATGCCGGAGCAGTACCCTAACAAACGGGCCACGGACCCTCGCGATCTGTCCTTCCTCTTCCTTGTCCTATGCTCTCTCCTTACACACACACACACACACACACACACACACACACACACACACACACACACACACTTACACTAACATGCACTACACTACCACATATTCCGGGAGACCGGTCGGGAGCTTAGAGCTTGTCCCGGCTGAGATGGTGCCCCGCTGGTGGGAGAGTCCTGGTTTGGGGGAAACCGCACTACCGAAGTCCTGGTTAGGGGGAAACCGACGGTAGATCAGCGTTGGATCTCGCTGTCCAGCGCGGGAAGATCTCCGCCATCTCCCGAGAAAAACATACACTACACTAACGGGACTATTTTTTTTTAAAATATTTATTTACCATTCGGATGTACATAGTTCAGTAACATTTTACTTTTTCATATGTATTGTTGACTTACAGCTATTCTTATTTCCTAAACTTAAAAACTAACTAACTACTGGAAGGGGTAGGAAGCTACACTCTGCACCTACTGTTCACAATTGTTGGAAAATAAGTTTAGGAAGGCGTAAAAAGGGTAACGGTTTTTTATGCGTGTTGGAGTATGGTCTGTTGAGGCCAGGTTGTAGTGGATGGCGTGTGGTATTGAGTTGATATTTGAATAGAATGTATTGGATAGATGGGCTATGTGTTTGGAGACGGAAGTTATATTCAATTCTTTGTGTAATTGTTTGTTGCATATGAACCATGGAGCGTGGGTTGCTAATCGGAGAAATCTATTTTGTATTATTTGTAGTTTATTTATGGTAGTAGCAGATGCGTTAGTCCAGACAGGACATGCGTATAACATTAAGGGTCTGATTATGGATTTATATAAAGTGATGGCATTATCTATTGATAGGCAGCTTTTGGTGTTTATTAAAGGTTTTAATTGTGCTATTTTGCATTTTGCTTGTTGGGTTTTGTTTTTAATATGGGAATTCCAGTTGAGTTTTGTATCCAAGTTTAGCCCAAGGTATTTGACTGTTTGGCAGTTAGAAGTCCATGGAATTCTGTTGTTGTTTATTGTAAAGGGGAAAGGAGTGTAGAAGTGCTTTAGTGGGAATATTTTGGCTGTTGATTTTGTAGGGTTTAGTTTAATTTTCCAAATTGTTGACCAGTTGTCTATTCTGTCTAGATGTTGTTGAATTTTTTCTCTAATAGTTTTAATTGATTGATTGGAAACGGGACTAATGACCAAAGCAATTGACGCGCCCGGAAACACGAAAAAATCAATCAATCAAACAAACGAGTTCCTTGTGAAATTCCCCTGAAGGAAAGGAGGTACTGCTGGTAGTGGAGCCCCGACTAGAGGAACGCGGGAGGCGCAGGGTCCGCGCTCGTCGCCTCGCTGCGCCTATCTGGACGCCATCGATGTGACTGCGAGAAAAAAGGCAACCGGGCGGAACGTTTGATTTATGGAGCAGATGTTCCGACTCCGCCGTCGGATTGTTTTTCAATAGCACTGTAATATGCGATTGGAAATAAATATTCTTCAATGCGTAAGCTAATCGGAATTGAATAATTCAGTCGAACGCTTCTAATCTTGAACTCGATACGCTTCCACCATAGGGTGCTTAATGGACCTGACTGTCTCACTGGAAGTTCTAGAAACGTCTTTACAAGTTTACCAAGACATTCTTATTCACTACAATATTTATTGTTATTATTATTATTATTATTATTATTATTCTTTCATTTCTACCATTAGAAAAAACTTTTTACTCAGGGCCTATTCAGTCAAATACTACTTCATTTTTTCAGATTATCTACTTCCCTCACTCTCAGTATTTGTCGAAAAATATTGCGTGTCCAGAAGCACGAACTTTACCCATCACTTTTCAAAGCCGAAGCGTTGATGCTGCAGTAAAATATGTTGGGATTTCCTCTCGTATCAACAATAATTGGTACCACGCCAATTACGTATTATTTTTTTTTAATATTACCCATGTCGTGTGTTTGTCGGAAGGAAACTCTGAATCTTCATACTGTTAGCAGAACAAGATGGCATCTAGTGTAGCGTGGCATCACGTCTCGTTTCGCTCGCAAGTCTTATCTGTATCGAACCTCTTCGCGTTGCCTCCTCCCAATACCGTGAAACTTGTAAGAGTAATTTCATTACGTATTCCATTACACAAGACATCGACTGAAATTGAATGGCAGCTCATTTGAAGTCTCTGAGAGATAAAGCATGTTCTGAAAACGTTAACCTAATGAAACAAGAATCTGAATTATTTGAAAATAATGTAAGAATGGTATACATGTGCTTTCAATCACTTTTGTTTTTAGAGGTTGCAATCAACTTGTTTCAAAAGCGCCGAACTAGATCATATATGTACCATACGCGAAAGTTTAGTGCGTCATTCTACCTTGTTAATTGTTGTTCGTATGATTTTTATATTAAAATTTCATCAATATTCATATGAAATGTGTAGCTGGATTGGGATTAACCTTATCCGTTTATTTTTATATTTATATACTGTTTCGAACTAATTGCTAGTCCAGTAAAATAATCAGGATTAATCCAAATTCAACTGATCAATAATTGTCAAGCCTATAGTTTCAGAGAATTTCATATTCATATTTATTTGCAAGTTCTAATTCTTTTCTCTTTCATATATTCTATTTAGGTATGTATGAAGATTAACCGTAGAGGTGAGAGATTAAGTACTAATGGTGCAACAACAGTACTTTCGGCAACATGTAATATTCTTTCATTTAATTTCTAAGACATTTCTGACAAAAACTGTTTGAAACACACACAATTTATTTAAAAATCTAATATTCATATTATTTTTAATGTTATTTAAATCACTAGAATGTATTACAATTAACTGTACAGTTTGTTTTCTGTTTAAAAAAATTCGTGAAACTTGATATTACAAACTTTTTCATCAAAATACCACCATTTTTTTTCAAATTTTCTTAATTTTGCAATCATTTAATGCTCGTAATTATATAGACTTGAGATTATCAAATTACTGAAGAAGAGCAAAACCACTTCATGCGAGAAAATTGTAGAGAAACAATTCGAAAGTGCCTTTGATAAAATCTTGGGTCTCGTAATGACAGTGACGTCGAGCGACGCAACATAGCTACAAAATAGCACCTAAATAATCAGCCCTATTCGGGACTCGAGTCTAGTTCCTCCCGGTTCGTGAAGCTTCAATTGCGAAATCGTGTCTAATCGCGTTTCCGGCCACGCACCCGATAAAGAATGCAATAAACAACTTACAATTGTTAGCAGCCTGACCACATCATTTCCATTTTTACACCGGTCATACATTGTTGAGCGGAAAAAGTAAAGGATTGTTCCCATCGTCGCCGGCCCGTGTCCAATTTGCGACCAACTCTCTTCCGCTGCGTCCCCGTCCCGCCAGAGGCCGCGCTTCGTTTGTCAGGAGCGCAGGCGGCGCGGCGCGGCGCGGCGTGGCGCGGCGCGGCGGGGTTGGGCCCGCCCTCGGACGCAGGCCGTTTCTCGCCAGCCTCAGGCCCTGGAGCGCCGCCAGCCGCCAGAGGCCACCTCCTCCTCCTCCGCCGCCCGCCGCGCGGCGCCACCGACGCCGACGCGACGCGACGCACAATGGGCCCACATCCCTCGCAAGACGTTCTCTGAAGAAGAAAAAAAGAAAGCTGAGGAGTAACATTTGTTGGAGATTCTTTTTGATTTGTTAGAGAATTTAATTAAATGATGTCTTATTGTATGTGACGAGGCTCTGGTTATTAGGCCGGCTCATCCGCTTGCCCATGCAAATTCCGCTATGCTCCGTTCGCTCTCTTATAGAAAAGGATGTATCACCCGGGCGACGAATGGATGGTGGAGGTGATTTGAATTTACCTCCGAGTCTTCTTTTAGGGTTGAGGATCTTTCACATGTAGAAAATCGACAATATAGAACATCAAAACAACATGGGACAGAATTACATTAATAATAAATTTACAGTCTTGATCAAGATCCAATGAAGGGCCGAAACTCAGGCATATAAAAATGTATTTTGTTTCCGGTACCCTAAGATATACCCCAATGCATCTACAAGAGAGGTCAAAAAGAAATGACATTAGTAAAAATTTGTTGCCTTAGCTGCCAAAACTTTGTAGGGAAAATAGTGTCGGCATAAATTCTTTACTTTATTTTGCTATTTCTCTCGTAATTTATGAACCTGACAGACTTCTCCTCTGTGCTTACAGATCATGGTCGAATTATCCACATGATTTTATCGCTGGCGTTTTATTGATATTTGGATTTCACGAAAATATTTACATTGAAACCTACCACTGAAAAGAATACTGATGTAAACGTATTTCTTTAATTGAAATGATTTTTCTTCAACCAATATCTTTCTAAGCCAATACTCTCGAAGATACGGAACTCTTGGACAGTCAAGACATTTCTTAAATGTGGTTGTTTTTCTTCGAATTTATATTCCCTTACCAATTAATTTTTTTCCGTTTCCCCATTCCTCTCAATGACACACTCCTTTGGACATTTCTCCAGGTAAGATATCTTACCGGTGCATATTTTGTTCCATCGCGAACACTACGGAGCGCTCACTGTAGAGGCATCTACGCTGGATTTTTAACTAATGATACTCTCTGCCCTCTCTACCACGCGTGATATAACCCCTAGGCGATGCCGGTCATAGTTTTCTATATTTTTTGCATAGATGATCATGCAGGCCCGCGACCCTTCGAGCCGAGGCCAATCTCGGCTACACGGGTTGACTCGTACGTCGTTTTTTTTTTCGATAGGTAAGTTCAAGGTATAATAAACACATTCCTGAATAATACACACCAGCTGAGGTGGCTCAGGGCATTAACTAATGCCACTGCAGTGCCTCTGACCCGGATGTTCTACTGTTGTCGAATTCAGCCGCTGTCTGGTACAGAATTCTATCAGTCCACTGCTCTGATCGGTAGTTCTCTGTATTATCTCCGACTAACACCAGTGTAATGATGGAGCAATACCCAACAAACGGGCCCCTGAACGCGCGCTATCTTTCCTTCCTCTTTCTTGCCCTATCCTCTACTTCACTCACCCTTTACTTACACTTTAACGCACTAAACTACCGCACATACTGTGAGACTAGTCGGAAGATTAGAGCTTGTCCTGGCTGGTGCGGTGACGGTCTGAGGTAGGTACCTGAGTGGGAAAAGCACCGCACGTCGACGTCGAATCTCGCCATCCAGCGGCGAAAGAGCATCATCTCATCCCGTGATAAAAGCATGTGTTGCATATGCGGGACTAATGACCATAGTAGCTGATGCGCCCGGACACACAAAATAATCAAACATCATAATATTACGTAGAAATTAGGCTCTTTTTTGAGCCGCGCCGGCCCACTGTGCGTCGTCGGCGGGTCGGTCGCAACTTTCGCCGCCGCCGGCCCACAGCGCATTGACGTGCCTCCGCAGGCAGGGCACTAACTTGCGCATCTAACGTTATTGCGCCTAGTTGCGAACTAGGATCGCGGGACGCGGCAACTGGATGAAACTAGTGAAAGTATAAAATGTACTACAATGTTAATGAAACTACAGCGGAGCAAACGTGCTGTACGCGAGTACGCGAGAATTAGATTAGCACAGAAGGTGAGAAAATATTGGTTCTATTATTGTAGTTTTGCTGTCGCGCCCTTTTTATCTCGTAGTCTAGTTGTGATTTTCATTTCAATTGTAGATGAAACATACATAAGAAATGTAAAGAATGATTTACATATTGCCATTAAGAGCGATACTGCTTCAATAGAGTTGTTTTAATTTGTTTTACTTAAAAATATACTTTTGTAATGCGACTGTATCCGGTATGAAGTGAAATCAAACATGTGCTCTTCTAAAAACGATTACTTAGTCTTTAATGCGTAACTTAAAACTAAGCAAATGCTTCTTAAATTTTGATAGCTCCTCTAAAATATGGACATTTACTAGATTAAGGGTGTGTACGGGTATCTTACACATTTGTTTTTTGCATCAAGGGCTTTAAAAAATGACAGGCCTGCAAATTACTGAGCATTGTCATTCACGTGGACGAAATAAATAGCAGAAAATATTATCCTCTAATAATATAATTGTTAAGTTATTCATTGCACATAAAATAATCCACTTAAAAGCTAATTTCTGAATTCAAATAAACGTTTATTTAAGGCTTACGGTTAAGAAATGTATCTTCCCGATAAAACTACTACCTTGCGAAATAGAAAAAAAGCGAAAATGCTTTCTACTAAGACGAACCTGGGTTCAACAGAGCTGCGCAGAAGACCGGCGAAATCGTAAGAGCAAAGAGTAAATAGAGGAAGAGTGCCAAAGTAGCGTGACGCGTCTCCGAGGAGGGTAAGTTGCGAACATGGCCCCACTGTAGTGCTATGCAGAGGCGAAATACTGCAAAATCGTTTTAGTGTAATGAGCAAGACTACGGAGTTTATACCCAGCTGGGTAGTTCCATGGTTAACGCAGCCGTCGTGCAGTCGGGATATGCGAAACTCTTGCACAGACGCTTCCGGATTTTCGGGAGGTTTTGAGGATTTCCCTGGCACTTTCCAGCAGCAAATGTCCCAGTAGAAAGCGTAAAAGGGGATTACGACTCATTTTTGGTATTTGCTTCTTAAGAGTTTTCTTTCTAGTTTAAAGCCAAATGGGCTCCCGTCTTTTTTTCTATTTCACAATGTTCATTCTCACTCGAGTATAAATTCAGTGGGCCTCGTTAAATTTCTTCCAACTTTGAAATCTTTCTTGAAATTAATAGAGTATTTTTCCTCCCAGACACAATTAATATGTATGTAATGAAAAACTGAATACTTTTTCAGGCTTTTCAAAATGTAATACCTTTCACAAACTGGGACCTTGTACTTGAGTTATTATTATTAATTCCAATACGCGTAGAAATTGAAAGAAAATGGTGCAGCCTACGGCCAAGTGAAAGGTGCCTTACAGTTTTCTTAGATACCCGGGATTTTGGGGAAAATCCAAAAATAATGAACCTTTTGATTGTGACTGAAAAAGGTGAATATTTGATTGTTTTACGCATATTCTGATAATGCGTGTTCCCACTCAATTATCCTAGTGCGTTATTGCGTATGTCACAGTTGATGTCATGTGACATCAAGGCTCTAAAGAAGAGGCCACCTGACGTTAAATATATGCAGTTCACATGTTCTGTTATGGATCAGCAACATATTTCATTTTCTTGGTGTGTAAAGAACTGTTGTACTGAATATACAAATATAATATACTTTGTTATTGCAGTATTCATGAAGACTTTTATAAAACTTTTTAATTTATTGCAGTGTAATACAAGCGTTTTTTATATGCTGTTCCTGAAGAGTGCGTGTTCTACTTTTTGAAAAATCATTTTGTAAGGTTTTATTAAACAATTTTTGCTGCAGGCCATTTCTTTAAATTATTTCTGTACAATACACTTTGTATACTAATTTTCACGAGGCTCAGTATGTTTCTCACAATGTATATTTCGTCCCATCGATGTATTTTGCATAATCTCCCTAATGATTAAAATTACTTCAATTTAGGCTGCAATACATTTAGTCATTTAATGAAAATGTCAGGTTAGATCTTAGGAAGTCGAAGAATATGGTATGTCAATCATTTTTGTCTATTGATAGAAAACTCAAATGGATATTTGAAGAACGAGAAGATCATGCGCTGTATTTTTCAAGGAATCTACTTACTCTAATCTGATACACGCTTTGACACGGAGTAACGGGAGACACCCATCCTAGATCAACGAACACTTTTTCGTTTTGAGCTGCCTCAGTGGAATTAAACACTATGTGTCCCCTTTACGACTTTGGCAGTATTTCTATCTGATAATTGCAGCAATATTTCTTTCTCGGATTTTTATAAGATACCTAAAAGAAATGGTTAAAAAGAGAGATTATCAGATCTTCATCTCATCGAAAATCATTAGTAGGGTGATAGTAGTTGACTCATTGCAGAACATTGATGTCTTATTCTGCAAAATCATAAAAGTTTGGTGATAGAAAATGTTGCAAATATATTTCTAAAAAGTTAAGATGCCAAATGTAGTTAGGCATAACCCTTGTTTTTACTACGCAGGAAGATATCCAACATACAGCCAAACCAGGTAAACAGAAGTCAACTTCAGAATTCTAATTTCGGAATTTGAATTTCTAATTTTAACTCAGACAATAGGCACCAACAAATATTATTAAATCAGACTATCCAATCATCGTAATGGATGTACCATCCTTCTTTGCAAACTTACAATTACAAATATCACAAATCAAAATATTTTCGATTTTTTAAATTTTTAAATTTTCTTTAGTATGTATTCATATTCAATATTTTCATCAAGGGACAGCTACGCAGATAGCATTTGTTTTGGTTTTCCGTTTATTGAAAAATTTAAAATTCACCTCGTAACATAAAAATCTCTTTAGTTGTGTTAAAAGTATACCAATGTTCGAGGTAAAAGCGTAAAAGAATAACTGTATTTTGTAAAACTTCGGTTGTATTGACAATATTAGCCGAATAGAAGAATGTTACCATTCGAATTCAAAAATAGGCGTAATTACTCGTAAAATCTTGTGAAAAGGTCCAAATTTTCTAAGAGGAATTACTAAATCATAGCACAATAAATTAAAGTTAGTAAGCTCTTCTTCGTTGTAAACAGGTAGGGAAATGTCGGGTACATCGGCAAATGTAGGTAAATGGGAAAATGCTTTCTTTAGTAGTAAAACATTGATAAAGATATGTTTTTATTAATTGATATAATACAAGCTAAGAAACTAAAGCTCCTGACGGCGTAACTTCGGTACATAAAACCTACCGAATTTTTTATTATGAAGTTACTCGAAATGTCTTCCCGGTTTACCAAATGTTCTCTCAGTATTATACATAACATTATATTTTAGCTATAAAACTGTTAGAAATAAGCAATAGCATATTTTTTTATTTTGATATGAACAAACTTTTAAAAAAGCATGCGTTGGTGCGTGGGTTGGCCAGAAGAAAAATCGCAAATGCAATCCTTGACACACACTTATGTTTGTGTGAAATGAAATACTTTCTGTAAATTCCGAAATCGTGTTAAAAGTTTATTCTTTCCTTCAAACTTTTGAAGTCCTTTGTTATATGAATCTGTTTCTTGACATCAGTTACTCGCCGCTAATATCTGATTTCTTCCACTGCTCTTCGCTACCTCGTATTTCATTTCATAGAGTGACTCTCAATAAATGTTACTAACTTCCATGGCATATAGAGGGTAGAATATAATCACTTTTTGCCAAAGAACATGTGGTGGGATATTTGATTTTTCTAAGTTACAAGTGTGGCATTTGCCGCTGACTGATAAACAACTCACTTGTTCTGGTGTTTCACAGGTACCCGAAATCTCATTGCGTCAAAACGCGTACGTCAAAGACAAATGCACGATGACTTCCAAATCATGACGTCCAAATCCCACATGTGGAATTTTGCTGTAAGTGAATTACCACCGAATGTTCATTTGGCAAAAAACTATCACGTTCGACCCCACAACTGTCCTAAAAGTTTCCAATATTTGTAATGAAGTATGACTCGAAGGAGATTAGAAGATATGGGATAAGTAAATTATGTATAAATAAAACAAAGTAAGGGCTCCTACGTTTAATCATGCCCTTACACACAAAATTTGGTTATGTGTTTATTCTTGCCAACCAACCAATATAAATTGATTGTCTCCGCTTGTCTCCTCACAGATCTACTTTTTGAAGCTCAGAGCTCATCGCTCCGCGGTTTTTTTTTCTTCCAAGTACTGTTAGAAAGTGTGAGCAAAAGGCCGGAGAACGAGGGCCTCTTGCGCATAGTTGCCAGGCGCATTGCCACCCGGGTCAAGTATTGATTCCGCCCTTCAAACGAGCTCGAGGAATTCGCCATAAAGGCAAGGGCCCAGAGCAGCGGGGGGGGGCGACGTAAGCCCCGGGGGCACCCGCCCGCTCGCGCGCGGGGATTGGAGCAGGCGGCCGGCGGGCGACCGGCACCGCGTGGCGCGGCGCGGCGCTTGCCAGCACAAAAATTGGGCTGAGGGGAATGTAGAGGACACGGGATGGCTGGGAGAAGAGGAGGGCGAGAGACGAGGAAAAGTCACAGGACAACGGTTGTTTTAAGTCATGACTAGGGACAGGATGGTTTTTGTCATGTCATATTTTTTCTCTTTTTTGTTATTTCCATGGAAAGTGTAAGTTAAGCATGTTTTTTTCTACAATGACTAGAATTATGCAATTTTCACAGGTCATATAAGTCATATTTTCACTTTTTAACTATTTGGTCATTTTCCATCAATTTTCATATTATGGTCATATTTTTTCCATGAATTTTTGTACTTTTCGTCATATTTGTATCTTTTTGGTTCCACTTCCGCATACTTGCTTGCAGTCGTCTCAAAGTGATTTTTCACATTCTTTAACCGTTATCTAACTTCGTATAATTGATCTATATAATTGTTGCGTATCTTTCCTTTAAATGTAAATACATGAGAATTAGGAGGATTATATATACACTCCGATTTATTTAACGGGGCGCCTCAAGGCCACGAGCTGGACGAAGAGGGGGACACTGTCATCCAATCGGGAGCTTCATTACGATTTAAATTTTTGGATTGGAGCTACCGATGGGATGACAATGTGCACCTCTCCTTCTAGCTCGTGACCTTGAGGCGCCACGTTAAATAAATCAAAGTATAGGAGAAAAAGAAAACGTATAAAGCACCAGATGAGAAGGAAGTGTTAGTTTAGTTTTGTCAGGTTTTGTGACAAGGTTATTCACTTCCATAAATAACTTTAGCTGGTAGAATTGTGTTCATGGGGCGCCAAAGGATACGGGGTGAATTGTGCTAGATTTCAAAAATATATTTTCAACATAATGGTTATTTAAACAGCGAAAACATTTTTAAAGGTTTCTAAAATCCAACCAAACATGTTTAAGTCATATTTATGGTCATGTTTTCATATTTTTAGTTCATAAATGCTTGCATATTTCTAATATTTTTAGAACATTGAAAAAATTAAAAATGGATTTGATTTCTCTTTGTATAAATTGTTGAAATTCATATTTCTCTCGACTCCACTTTTATATTAAACACTTTCTCGCTTTACTCCATAAGAATAAGTTTTGTAATCGTGCGACAGAAAACGCCGAATTTTCGACAGAAAAACTCTTATTGCTGGGCTCTGGTTACAAAAATGTTGATAAACCTTGTTCCTATATATGCTGAATTACCACTCAACCTTGATACCGAAAAATCTATTGACCGCAAAACAATTTTGTCTGTTCGTCTTTCTGACTGAGGTCAATGCTAGCACCTAAACCGCTTGACAATTTTCTCCAAAACTGATTTTTCTCAATTGGTTTAAAGGAACTCGAGACCCTCTGACTTCGAAACAGATATTTTGATTTTGGAGGTACTTAATATGAAGTCTCAATGTCTTGAAAATTGTCTCGAAAACAGTTCCAAATTTTTTGCCTAAACTTTGTCCTCCGATTGTGTAAAGGACGCTTAAAAGAAAAGTGTAGCTCTCATTTTTGTTGCAATCCCTGATTTTTCGAAAATTGCTAAACTTAAGTTTTTTTCGGTATCTTCCTTCAACTACAATATTACAGGTATATATTTTTTCTTGAATTAAATCTGGTTTTTAAATACAAATCTTGAAATAATGCCATGTACAGTTTTTCGAAAATATGAGTAGTTTTAGGGTAATTTTGCTAGAAATATTGACAATTTTTAAACTTTTTTTTCTCAAAAGCGGCTCCAATTTTTTCTTCAAATTTTCTCTTAGTACGTGTCAAAGTACGGTAAAAAAGGTGTACTAGTCTCTTTTCCGACGAACTCAGTATTTTAGGAATTGAAAAAAGTTAACAGCTCGAAATTTCATTTCGAAATTGAAGATATGGATTTTTGTCTTAAATAAAACCTGTTCTAAACAAGCATTACTTTAAAAAACAGGTACTGTTTTGTGAAAAAACGAGTAGTTTTCGAGTAATTTTTGTTTGAAGTTTAACGTTTAAAAGAATAGCACAGGTTCGTTGAACTAACTGAATTTTTGAAATTTTCAAATGTATAAATAATGCGATAAAGTATGTTCTGGTGAAGCACCACTTGATCATTCAATCTTATCTGCAAAATTCATGAAAAAGGAAATACACTGAAAATCAAATGACTTTCAAAACAAATGTAATGCAATCTACGGATTTGTCGGTGTTTTTAATTGACAATGTTTTTATAAAAGAATTGGGGAATTTCCAAAATTACTAAACCACGGAAAACTACCAACCAGAACGGCCACTAGAATTCTCCTTCAGACAGGGCTGAATTACGACGCTATGAAGCAAGTCGAAAATCCGCCACGTCGGAACTGGAACCTTACGACCTCCCGGTCGGAGACGCCGCAGCGGCGACGCCCGTCATTTGAAATATCGGCAAAGTGTCAGTGATCAATTCTTTCCGTAATACTACGTTGTTATACAAAAGTAGTGAGAATGCATGATGTACTAAAACTTCCCCTCCTCTTGGAGTAGTTATTCAACTACTCACGGTTAAATAGTTGTTTAACGCTTCTGTTTGCGAAATCGTAAGGTAGTCTGGAATTTTCGGGAGACAGTTGTACAACATCGCGGGTCGGAGAGCTTAGTCGGTCAAATCAGCTTAGTTTACGTTTTAGATGCGTCTCTTAAGAATAATGGTTGATTGATTGTTTGATTCATTAGTTAAACTGGGCGTGTCAACTGCTAAGGTCGTTAGTCCAGTAAGTGCTGTGCATTCTTTTCTTCGGGAGATGGCGGCGACTTTCCTGGCTGGTTGGTGAGATCCGGCGCCAATCTACCGTCGGCTAGCGGGGTTTTCCCGAACCAGGCATCTCCCACCAGCGGATCACCGCCCCAGCCGGGACAAGCTCTAAGCTCCCGACCGACCTCCCGGTATGTGTGATAGTGTAGTACGTGAGTGTAGGTGTGTGTAAGGGGTGACGATAGAACAAGGAAGGGGAAGAAAAGATCGCCCGCGATCCGTGGCCCCTTTTGTTAGGGTGCTGCTCCGGCATTCACCTTCTTTTGGCCGGAGGAACTACGGAAAACTAACGATCGCAGCAGCCGGCCGCTATAATTCCCCTCCAGACAGCGACTGAACTTGACCTATCTTGATAGCGGCGAAAATCTTCCCACCGTCGCGTCTCAAACCTAGGACGACCCGATCAGAAGCACTGCAGTGACTGTGCTTTCTCTTTAAGAATAACGAATAAAGAGTTAAATAGAAGTAATGGATTTCGCTTACAGAAAAAGAATATAATTTACGAAAGCGGGACACAGGGTGTTCTAAATAAAAGAAGATTAATAAATCTAATAATGTATCTCTTAGTGGGAAAACAGAGGGTCGGGGATATGCACTCCCCCTCCATGTGAGAGCGCATGTTAAGCGCATAATAAGCTGAGGGTAAGCGATGAATGCGCATATAATGTGCGGTGGGTGAGAAGCTGATTTCAAATCAGACGCGTTGGACACTTGAATAGCGAGTCTTGTTATTGGTAGTATGTTTTCTAAGAGTTACCTAAGTTAAAACTTAACACAGAAGTAACAGTTATCTCGTTTTTCTGATATTTCCACAGATTTTTTTCATTTTTTAAACAGTAAATTGGATTTGGAGGATTGCAATTAATATTCTCTATATAAGCTAGCGGAGCAAGTTTTACACTTCTATTTAACTTCACACAGTTTGATGATGGAAAAATTGTCACACAATCTAGTTTTTGAAATGTTAATCTCTCGCTTTTTTAAATTTGTTATTATTATTATAATTATTATTATTATTATTACTATTTTTCATCTTTCAACTATTAATAGTTAAATTGTTGGGAAGGGATTCTGAAACTGAAGAAAGCGTGCGCAGATTATTTTCTCCCCCATACGTCACATACAGTTTTTGACTGTTTTTGACTAAATAAATAAATAAAAATCTTTAGTGCCCTCTAGTTGTAAGACATAACCATGCCAAAAGAAAATGTATTTAGATCCATGAAACGAGAGTGACAAAAATAGAAAGCAATACTAGGTGTTGTGGGCGCGTTCTGCCGAGAAATAGAGGTTGAAATACCAAGAGTTTAGTTAACACTCGGCACACCAAATGCCTATTAAGAGTGGCTGAATGGAATGGGAGGAGTGAAGACGGGGAAGAACAGTGTGTGGCGAGGTGGAATGGGATGGGAAGGAACGGGGTGTGGCGAAGCGTCGCGGGATCGTGATGGAAGTGGGTGGGAAGGAGTAGGGCGGGGATGGGTAGAGAGGTCAGAGCGATAAACGGCTGGTTGGAGAAGTAAGGGCCGTCCTGGGGAAGGTGGCATCCAGTCAGCCAAGCAACGTACGCAACTTAATAAAAGCCACCGACTGCGCATCTTTTATTAAGCGCACCCCATTCTCCTTGGCAGGCACCCGGCTCGTTTAAGGCTGCACGTCGTTCAGATATTCGCTTATTTACCCTCAGCGCATGCCGTTGAGGTCATCCCCTTCATCTGCTCGCGCTCGATTTCTAATTGCAAATTATTTGATTTACCTCCAATTTGACATTTTACTAATTCTCTGTTGCTTAAAAACTACTTGATCAAGTCTTTATTTATTAATATTAGAAAATCTTTCTATCTCTTGTCCTTTCTTGAATTCATTTCATTCAAATGAATGATTCTATGCGAAATAGTTTCCCCTGGTTTTGCGCGCCACAATGACGAAAAGAAAACATCCGCACCTTAAACGGGATTCAAAAGAATAATCCTGTAGCCGATGAGTTACCGCCGGAATCGTCCACCCTACTTGCATAGGTATTTCGCCTTCTTACTGTCACAACTTACTGAACTCACATCGTTCAGTTCGACACAACGTGCCGCCACGTTGAATTGCACCCCTGGACCCTTCTCGTTCCTCTTGCTCGTCCGTATTCACCCGACCTCTCGCGCTGGGATGCGACATGTGCCTTCTTCGGCCCCCTCCCCCGCTCACGGCCCCGCACCACACCGCACCGCCCCTGCTCGCGTTCCCTTTCCTCCTCCGCCCCGTGCCGCCGCCGCCTCCGTCGCAGGGCGATCGGGCGCGGGGCCATCCATTGTGCAGAGGGCGCGCGGGGCGGCGGCCGCGCGCCTGACCCCGTCTCATGAGGCCCCGGCCGGCGACCCTCCCCCGACGCTGGCCCGGCCGGCCCTTTCGATCAGCGGCCGCCCGCTCCGCCCGCCGCGCACACTGCCCACCCCTCTCGTTGCTTCCGCCCTTTCCTTTCAATCACCCCTTTTGGGCTAGTGTCGATTAAATCATAATAAATTATAATAAATATAAATGCTTTTTCTTCTTCCGTATCCGTCTCAGGAATAGAACGAATACATGTACATATCCAAAACGATGTTATTGAATCAACGGAGTAATCGCCTTCGTAGTTTTTATTAATCATTTATTGATATTGGTTTTTGCTTTCCCTCTCTTTCTCTTTTTCGTACTTAGCTTAGTCTTAAACTTCATCTCTTTACAGGTTTCCCATTGTACGAGAAAAAGATGTTGTCAACATCCAACACAGCAAAGCAACATTTCATCTCAAAATTTAATAAGGTATCTGCCTCACCAGCGATATTATTAGTTTCTCATTTTTCCCTTTCTTTTTTTTAGTTCACATTCATCATTGTACATTTTTCTCTGTCCGCCGTTATTTTTTCCTCACATCTTATTACTCTTTCACATGCACTTCTTTTTGACCTGCAGTTCCATTACAAACCCACACCCCTCCCCCTGAATCTCTGAACCTTGTATGATCTAATGACTCGGTCCACGAGCGTTCAGTACCTGCAAACTACATCGGCACGCGGTTCATTTCCCATCTACAAAGCTGACTGGCGCTCGCCCAGCCACGCGTCGGCGCCGCACCTGCGGGCGCGCGGGCGGCGCTCCGCATAATGAGTCGGGCGGCGCGGCGCGACAGGGGATGGCTCCACCGCACCGCCCTGAATATTGCATCCCAGTCTGACCGCCCCTGCCTAGGGTGCCTGTTCCGCTCCGGCCCGCCCCGCCCCGTCCCGCCCCCTCTCTACTCCCCTCCCCGCCCCGCCCCGCCCCACCACTCTACTCCCCTCCCCGCCCCGCCCCACCTCTCCGTTCCCCTCCCCACCCCGCCCCGCCCGGCTATGCCACGCTCTACTCCACCCCGCTCCGCCTACGCCGCCCCTTCCCCTTCCCCGCTCCTCCTCACCCCGCCCCGTTCAATCTCACCTGTAACACCCCGCTCCACTCCGCCCCGCTCCACTCCGCCCCGGCTCCACTCCGCCCGGCTCCACTCCGCCCCGCCCCAACCCGCTCCACCCTGCTCCACCCCCCTCCGCTCCGACCGATCCGGACCCGCCCCGATCCGCCTGCACTGCCTCGCCCCTTCCCACCACTCTGTTTGCCCCGCCACCCCTTCCTGCATCGTCCCGATCTACCCTGCTCCACCGCGATCCACTCCGTTCCACCTTTCTCCACGCCCCCCTCCGCCTTACTCCACCCCGCTCCGCTTTACACCGCCCCGCTCCGCCTTACTCCGCCCCGCTCCGCCTTACTCCGCCCCGTTCCGCCTTACTCCGCCCCGCTCCGCCTTACTCCGCCCCGCTCCGCCTTACTCCGCCCCGCTCCGCCTTACACCGCCCCGCTCCCCCTTACTCCGCCCCGCTCCATCTTACTCCGCCCCGCTCTGCCTTACTCCGCCCCGCTCCGCCTTTCTCAGCCCCGCTCCGCTCCGGCTTACTCAGCCCCGCTCCGCCCAGCACTATGTCCTTTCCCGTTGCGGGAGTCCCACGTTTTTATGGCCAGCTGTTTTATTCGGGAGGCCGGCGAGGCGGGCGCCCCGGCGCCTCTAAGCGGACGATTCATTGGAGACGGCGGGCGCAAGCGACCCGGCCACGGCCCCTGCGACACACCGCGTCAGAAGGCCTTAGGAGGAACGTCAAGGAGGCGAAATACTACGAATGAAATCCGCTAACATCAGACATAACACAAGCGGACTATCAGTAACACAGAAGGAAGTTGGCCGCACGTTGCGGTAGTAGGATTACCTTTTGTCGACGGACACAATTTCTAACTCTCAATTCTTGAAAGTTTCCTCCTCGGAGTTCCCTATCGCACCGTTACTAAAATTAAAAACACAGAAATGAGAAATTGTAGGTCATTTAAACAGCCGATATCATAATCCAAGTTGAAATTTGGTGCTCTTTTATTACTAAATTCGCATTTCTTTGTGTCAGCCATTAAGTACGACATAATGTTTCAAAGTCGAATCAGGAAGATAAGGATAATTCATGGCATCATAGCTCCGTTTATCAATGATACGTTATTTTTACAGGGATGAAAACGTTTCTTTCTAATTAGTGCACAGGAGTACGTAGCTTCTACTAAAGTGAATACCTAAATTATTGTCTCGGCTATTTGTAAGAACTGAATAATGTGTATGACGTAAAATACCTTGGAATTATTGTCTTAATATAATTAGTGTGATCATACAGATGAAACGTGAAGTGACGTAAGAATACTTCGTTCATTATCGGAAAAAAGTAACATTCTTCGTGACATGTGTCAGCATCTATTTTCAACTTGATATTCTAAATAATTTTAGACAATATTGCAATTCAATGATTGTAAATAGTTTAGATTCATGGTCTGAGACGAGTACAAAGCGGAAGTCTATTAGTTCATAAATCTCATGAGTCAGGAACCCAGCAGAACATATTGCACAACGAATATACGAGGTATTATAGGTAATAAAACAATTAAGTAAATGCAACATTTCATCGTTGAATTCTATTCAATTTGTCAAGATAATAATGTGTGCTACCAAAGCATATTTTCCTTTCCTGACAGAAGACACCTCGTTCCGTTCTGAAAGGTCAACTTTTGAACATAATTATCGGAGCCTTCTTCAGAGCATAATTAATTCTGTAACTAAATTCTGTTAAATTCTGTTCTACATCCAGATACTGTTACAAAATTTGTGTCTGAATAAATGCTAATGTTATTTTATATTAATCTTGACCGAATAATGATATATCGTTTAGAAATAGTAATAATTCTACTGAAGTATAATTACGAAAGCCACACTATTAATGTTTATAATCCTAAAATAACATCTAGAAGCCCTGTAATTCTATTTATTATATTTCTACCTTTAATGCAAACTAAAAAAATAATTATTGATTGCTGATAAACACGCAACACAGACGTGTGAATTTAGTGTAAGTGTGTGTGTGTGTGTGTGTGTGTGTGTGTGTGTGTGTGTGTGTGTGTGCTGCGGATTTTACCACTTAAGCGCACCCAATAAAATCAATGAAGTCATAGATTATTTCCTAAGCAGTGTACAAGTAATCATTTTATACCAAAAATATTCATAGTTCATAGATTATAAGTTAATTAATTACAATATTACTTTCATTTACTTCTCCTTCCCCAGTTTTTTCCTCCAGAGGGAACATAATAAAGCAGGATAGCAAAGCGTGGCCTGTAACGACCCGCACGTCGTCCTCACTGACGCCTGTCTGGATGCGCAGGGAGCGTTGCGTTGGCGTCTCTGGGCTGCGGTGGCCCTCGGGGGGGGGGGGGATTACGGAGCGGCGCCGTCGCGCAGCGCGCGCCCCATTGTTTATGGGGCCTTTTACGGGAGACAGGCGCTCAGATGCGCCCGCTCCGCCCCGCCACGCCCACCCACCCGCTCTGTACCGCCTGCCCCTTGTATGACAGTCTATACGCCCGCCTGCTCCCTCGTTCATTCCTTCCCTCTCCCGCCCGCAACGCTCCCCCACCCCAACCTCCCATGCTCAAGCGCTCGCCCGCCAAAACACTCACCCAATCCAATCGTCCGTCAATCTCAAAACACTCTGTTCTTGCCGACAGTCATCCGTCCGCCCCAACACTTCCCGCCCGGTCCCCCCATCACTCATCCGTCAACTCCGACAATCGTCCTTTCCCGCCAGCACTCGTCCATTTGCCCCAACGCTCGTCCGTCTCGCCTCAACGCTCGTCCGTCCACTCCAACACTCGTTCTTTTCGGTCAGTACTCGTCCGTTTGTCCCAACGCTCGTCCGTTTTCCCGCCGCAAAACTCGTCCCTCCGCCCACTCCAACACTCTTCCTTTTCCGTCAGCACTCATCCGCTTGCACCACACTCGTCGTCTCGCCTCAACGCTCGTTCCTCCACGCATTCCAACACTCGTCCATCCACTCCAATACTCGTCCTTTTCCTCCAGCACTCGTCCGTTCGCTCCAGCACTCGTCCGTCTGCCCGCCGCAACACTCGTCCGACCGGAGCGGTGCCCCACCCGTTCGCCCCATTTAATGCTCGTGCGCCCACCCTCCACACGGCCCGCCTCCTCCGTCGCCCGCGCTCGGCGGCGCGTCGTTATTAGCCAGCGCTGGCGCAGAACGGGTCTCCGAGGAGCTGCAGCGCCGTGCGCGGCGATCCGTCTTGCTGCGCCTCCAGCCGTCTTATAATCGCTCCCGCTGCCCAATATATGTGAGTTACAGGCCCCACTCTAGCAAGCTTTCCGTTTGATGGGACTTGTCTTACTTTATCCAAGGAATTTCTTTGATACTCTGGATCTTTGCTTAATTATGCTTCTCTTTACC
Source organism: Teleogryllus occipitalis (assembly GCA_011170035.1). NCBI lineage: Eukaryota > Metazoa > Arthropoda > Insecta > Orthoptera > Gryllidae > Teleogryllus > Teleogryllus occipitalis. The sequence continues at coordinate 76,481 of BLKR01002911.1, forward strand.
GGAAAGCAGTAAGTCCTAACGTTTTCTATTTTTTAGTGGTAAAACCCTTGCAGTTAATCTACGTACGTGAGGTATATCGAAAAACATTCCTATAAATTTCTTCCAGAGCAGTGCATTAGCCCTGAGAGAGGGAGGAGCAAGTCATTACTCGGCAGAGTTAGCTGGAGATCCTCAAGAAACTACGTGCTCCTACAAGACGATTATGATAAAGAGAACTACGTGGCGTCTTATTAAGGAGTAAAACTAAATATATAATAACTTGAAAATATTGACTTCGCGTTTCTTCAGAACATTCATAGTTCTTGAGTGTTCAGTTGTCGTCGTTCACATAATAGTCTATCTAATGAAAAATAACGTATTTCTATCCAGAAATAATAATTGAGAAATAACGTGTACGCACTAACGTATTTCTTCTCAATGTTCCTTCAATTAATAATGACTTGGAAAAATAGACAAGTAGCATACAGGATTTAACAAGTTTTAATCCTTTTGAATATGTGAACAAATAATTAATGCAAACTGAGAACTAAAATCGATTGACTATTGAAAAGAGCCAGCTCAGAAGAAAACCGTAAGAACATGTGAAGTAACAATTAATCACGTGTTAAAAACTTGCATTGCATGACGCTGGATGATAAACGATTTCTCGGCACGCTAGAAAAAGCGGCGACGAATGCTCTACACGAAGTCACGTAAAAAGCATTGAAGTAATACATTTACCCATACCCTCACCTCTAAAATTTATTTACGGACTGTTTATCGCCCGTAGAATTGAACTTTTTCGACCTTCACCGTCAACCTTCTTTTATTGGACTAAGTCTACAAATACGCTTGCATAAACTTAAGAGAAACAAACATCACATTAAGGGAAAACCAATGATTTTTTGTTCAATTCAATTTAGGGCTTTAACATTGTATCGAGAACTAAGTGATTTAAATACTTAAGTTAATACACAATTCTTTACTGTGTATTAAATACAGCTATACTGTTTTTGACATTCAAACTCTTCAAACGATAGGACATTAAGCGTTGATGTTGAAGCACTTTCAATAAGGAATGAAACCTTGATACAAATATTGGCCACACTAATGGCAACTATGATACATATACATCTGAACATCTTCACTTCATTTTGGTGGCTCAGGGCATCAACTGATTTCATTGCAGTGCCTCTAACCGATGGGTTGTAGAGTTCGAGTCCCGACAGTGGCAGGAGATTCGACGCTAACTAGTTAGCTATGTTGGTAGCTAGGTCTGGTGCCGCCGGTGTCTCGAGGAAAATTCTAGCCGCCGACTCTGATTGGTGGCCCTGATTCCGATATCTATGGAGAGGTGTACATGTATGTGCAAGAGTTAATTTGTGTTAGACGAGAGGAACAAATAGGGATAAAAAAGGGAGATCGCGCGCAGGCCATGGCACGGAATCACGGAAAACTACCAACCAGAACGGCCACTAGAATTCTCCTTCAGACAGGGCTGAATTACGACGCTATGAAGCAAGTCGAAAATCCGTCACGTCGGAACTGGAACCTTACGACCTCCCGGTCGGAGACGCCGCAGCGGCGACGCCCATCATTTGAAATACCGGCAAAGTGTCAGTGATCAATTCTTTCCGTAATACTACGTTGTTATACAAAAGTAGTGAGAATGCACGACGTACTAAAACTTCCCCTCCTCTTGAAGTAGTTATTCAACTACTCATATTTTTTGAAACTGTGCAGGACATCTTTTAAAGATTTACAATTGAGTAATAAATTTCACTGAGAAAAAATCTCGGTATTTAATATTTGAGTTCCGAGTATAATTTTGGACTTCTGCTATTTTCAATATTTTAGAGGTTTTAATGAAAATCGGAACTCGTAAGCTTTGCGATGTTAGGGGGTTTTTCACTTACTGTAGCATACCCACACAAAATTTCTTCCTAATTCTTTATGATATTAACACCACCCGATGTTATCAAATTCTGACTGTGAAAGAGGTTCACGAAAAGGTCCTGAGTTTTTAGCGCCAAACATATCACCGTATAATTACGAATAGATAATACCTGTTTCCACACACTGTTTTCCGAAGTACATGAGTTATATTTTATTTTATTTTATTTTATTTTATTTTTGTTCAAGTCAAATTGAATTCTTCTTCTTCATTTCCTTTCGAATAATCCACAATTCACTTCATTTCTAGAAGCTTATGTAATAGGTCTTTATATTCCCACCCTCATACACTTTTTTTTTTACTCACATGGCAGACTTGATTTACTTTATTGTGTGGGTGAGAAGAGTTACATCATAACTTATCATTGTATCTACAGTTAACAATTAATGTTTCTTTTCTTTAAATTAGCGTAAATAGAACATGGATTTTCTCGTAACTTATATAACATTACATGTGCTATATTATCATACATAATTCACGTAAATAATAGTAATTTTATTGATCACGCTTACTATCCAAACACACTTCAAAATACGACTGAAGTTCTTGTGAGTTACACCAGCCGCAGCTCGTTACAACAGCATTTTCGTTTACCTCTCTCAACGTCTCCCGAAAGAAAACCTCCGCGGAGCGGACAAACAGTTGGCACCCATTAACTTTTTGTAATTTGGCCCTGAAGTTTACCAGGTGCCACCTTTTTCCGTCTTCCCGCGCCGTATCGACTTTCATTTAATTTCCCCCTCACGCACGCCCGCGCTCCCTCTCCAACAGCCGGAGGTTCCGAATACAACTCACCCTGATCCCCGACACCCGCGTCGCCCCGCTACGCCCCGCTTCCCCTGATCCGCCCCGCATCGCACCGCTCGTTCTCGCCCCGCTCCTCCCCGTCCGTTTCTCCGCACTCCTCTACAGCCCGCTCCGTTTCCCTGCTCCGCTCCATCCCGCCCCGCCCCGCTCCACTCCCCCCTCTTCTCCCCGCTCCGCTCCACCCCGCTCGCCCTGCCCTTTTCCGCTCCGTCCCCGCAGACAACGCTTCGCCGCGCTTCTCTCCGCTATATCCCGTCTCGAGGCACCGACTCGCAACCCGTGCCTCACCCCGCCCCACTCCGCCCCGCTCGCCGATTGCGGCCGGACCAGTGGGCGGGGCGCACCGCACCGCATCCCTTGAGGCGCGGGGAGGGCGGAAGGGGCGGGGAGCTGCGATGCGGTCACGGTCAAGGGGCTGGCGCAGCGGCCAACAGTGGGTGGACAGCGCGCTATTGTTAAAAATGATCATCGATCCTCTTTCATGCCATTGCTAAACATCTTTTAATACGTCATCTTTTAATTATGAATTGCAAAGACGCAAGAAGTATACAAGGCAATTCATAGCAAAGATTGTGAGAGGCAGAAACGTTTATTTGATTAAAAAAGAAGTTCTATATTTGTTATCGCAAAAGATTCATCTACCTCGATATATTCATTTCAAAATAAAATTGAGTCATTTAAAGTGTACAACTAATCTACTTTCAATTTTAAATAATTAATATTCATAATTTATGAAAATCAATATTCAAAAAGTACAATTATCTTAAGGATATCTTTGTTGTAGTGTAACACATGCTTTATCTAATATAACACAAAAAGTGATCATAGAGTAACTGAAATGTTGCAGAGACCTGCTTAAATATTGATTAAGGCAGTGTATGAACGATCAGATGAGCATGTGCGGCACAGCACTTGCAAAGTCATTTCAGTCAGAAACACTTGCGAAGCCATTTCATTTGCTCATAAATCATTATTAATTATTTGTAGTGCCTTTGGCAGCTGTGGAAGTTACATAACGAATAACGCCTGTCATGTTACTCGCATTCAGTAGCATCCGTGAACATTACTACTAACTCCTTACATAATTATATTAACAAAATAATACTGGAAGCAAATTAATTCTTCGCCGTAATGTACAACGAATTTTCTCTTCAAACTGTTTTACATTCCTTTTCAATAACATATGAATTTGTTGCATGTACAAATACTAATATTTATTTTATTGTAAATCGGACAACTTTACCCAATACAGTCAATTTCAGTTAAAGTAGTGTTTGATTGTATAATAACAGGGCGACATTACTTGATTCAACCATGGACCATAGACGAGAACAATATATAAATAAGGTCAAGATTGCCCAGAACAAGAAATGTTTCGAAGCATCACACAGAAATTGGAGCATCGCAGTAAAAACAGGGTTCGGCCAAGTGTCCTCTGGCAACGAAGAGCAAACACGGGCGAAGACTCCGGAGGGAAGGGCGTGCGGGGATGAATGGGTGCCAGCTAGGCGAGCGGGGACGAGCAGCGACGAGACGAGGAGGTGAGATGAACCAGTACGGCAGTGCGGCGAGCGAGCCGTCAAACCCCGTGGCGAGCGGAGTCGTGGGGAGCGGACCGGCTAGGCGAGCGGGGACAACCCGGGGGTGGGGGCGTGGAGGAGGTCAAACGAGAAGCGGGGGCCGCGGGGGCGAAGCGGTGTAGTCGGGCGCGAGGGCGAGCGGCGGCTCCTCAAGGGGGCCGGTCCGCGAGTGAGCGGGGGATGCGTGACGAGAAGGGCGGCGGGCGAGAGGAGGCAATGGGATCGGCAATGGCGCGGGGGCGGAGGACTGGCGAAGCGCGAGAGCGAGCGGGAGCCAGCGCGGAAATGAGCGGGCGTGGACGCTAGGGGCGTCCTGTGGCGAGATGGAGCGCGACAGAGTGAGGAGGAACGCGAACGTCTCGGGGGCGAGTGACATGGAGGCGGAGGAGAAAGGAGGAAGCGCGGGTCGTAGAAGCGAGAGGTTGGAGCGGGAGCCACAAGGAGGGCGAGCAGGAGCGGAAAGGGGCGGGCCGCGGGCGAACGGATAGGTGTGAGGCGAGCGAGGAGTGCAGTGCGGGTGGTTGGCGAGAGGTAGCGAGAAGGCGCCAGACGGGAATGAGCGTGGCGTGGTCGCTCGGGGGGCGAGGGGGGACGTGGCGGGGGCGTGGCGGGTGAGAGGCAGGGACGTGACAGGAGGCATGGAGGGGCGCGTGGCGGGGCGCGTGGCGGGGCGCGTGGCGGGGCGCGTGGCGGGGCGCGTGGCGGGGCGCGTGGCGGGGCGCGTGGCGGGGCGCGTGGCGGGGCGCGTGGCGGGGCGCGTGGCGGGGCGCGTGGCGGGGCGCGTGGCGGGGCGCGTGGCGGGGCGCGTGGCGGGAGGCAGCGGCAAGCGGGGCCGCAGGCGCCCCGAGAGGCGCGGCGACCCGCTGGAGCCCGCGAGGCCACGAGGCGCCGCCGCCGCCGGGGCAGAGCCGACGGCCGCGCCGCGACGGCGCAACGCGAAACGTGTTGCGGCAGCGCCCGCGGGGCCGCGCGCACGACGAAAGGGGCGGCGCGTGCTGGGAGTGCGCGAGGGCGCTCTGCCCCAGCGCCGCAGGTGGACGTGGGGCGAATTGACGCGGCGAACACTTGTCTGGGATTAGGATTAGCGTGGGAAGCTTACTGAACGACAATGGCTTCTTGCAGCAACGCACATCTGTTGCCTCTCCCTTCCTGGATGTACTCGCTAAGTAGTCATGTCTTCTGGCTAATAGAGAACCTCTGACAAATTGCAAAATAAAATTCAACACTACAGCCTATAAGTAAAGATCAATTTAAAATACAATTATGAAGAACTTTTGAAAAAATAATAGACTCGTATTTAGTAAAACGTATAACATACAGTTCAAGGAACCGAATAATATGGAATATATTACAATGAGAGAGACTGAAAAAATAATACAAAGATTTAAAAATGAAAAGCAGCCATACCAGAATTGGTAAGCATGGCCCGAGATTATTATTGGATCTTCTTGCCCGAGTATACAATAGATGTTCAATTCAAAAAGATTTACAAAAGGGCATCAGAAAAGCAAGTATCTCTAACATCTACAAGAAAGGTGATAGGTAACAATGTGCAAATTATAGTCATAACTATTTTTACCGGCACGACCCATATAAAAGTATGTAGAAGCGTTTCAGCACCATTTTCAATAAATATAGACTTACGACAGGGATGGTGTATATCCCCTACTTTGTTTAAAATATATTTTAATGAAGCTCTGAGAAATGGAAGATGATATGCAATAATATGGATATTAAAATTGGGTAATAATACGGATACTAGCTCTGTATTAATCTCCCTACACTTCGCAGATGATCAGATGGTTTTCACTGAAGATGAATACAATGCTCTAAACAATGGCTGCGGAAATTATATGAAGAGTACTCAGAACGGGGATTAGAATTAAATCTTAACAAGACACAAGTACATGGTTCTAAGAGGAAGTGCTAAAGGTCTGAAACTGGATGTTGGATCTGAAGTAAAACCCTGCCAAAAATGTACATTTCTAAGTACATAAGTAAATGTAAATGGAGGCAGTATGTAAGATATTTGAAAAAGAATTGCATAGTGTCTATATGGCAATTATATCCACTGATATGGAAAGATATTTAAAGTAAGAGTGTGAAGAGAAAATTGTAAAATACTCTCATGGAGAATATTGCCCTTTATGGGTCTGAGGTATGTGAAGTAACAGAAAGGAGAGAAAAAAATTGACAGCAATGGAAACGGACTTCTTGCGCTGACGTTGCGGACTGACTTTATTGGATAAAGTTAAGAACGAATAAATCAAACGTAAAGCGGAAGTAAGTTTTAATATAATTTATACCATAGAGTGAAAAAACTAAAATGGCATGGACACATGCAAAGAAGAACATTGACCAAAAATATTGTCGATTTGGCAACCAGCTACCCATCAAAGATGAGGAAGACCTCAATTTACATGAGGAGAAGGAGTAAGAGGAAACGGTGAAAACAGGATTGAATAATGAAGACTACAAGAGGATAAAATGGAGTCTTAGATGCGAGAGACACCCTAAGGTGCAATATAACTTGCCATACTACTTCTACGTTCTGGTTCTGTATTTTTGTCTGAGAATTCATTAAGTATATTTTTTTTAGAATGAGCAATTTTGTGAAACTTTTTATTAAATGTATTTGTAAAATATTTTTTCAGAAATATTGAATTCTCTGTCACAAAATTTTTCCACTTATCATAAAAATATAAAAGTACCGAGATAAAAGCTTTAAGATAAAAAGTAAAGTTGGCTGACGTCTGTTATCACCAAGGGCAAAAATTGGAATATCAGACTCAAATTCATGTAGCTTAGTCTTATTTACTCTTCGAACCTGTGGCAGCTTATTTGATTTATTGTATTATTATTCATGGTTACAAATTTTTCATTTGAATGGGTTGTTCAAGAGTTACACAATATATTATATTGTTTTTAAAAAGCATAAAAATGAACAATTATTTAGAACAAATATTGTCCAAACACTTCTAAAATATTTAAAGCAATATTGAAGCCATTTGTTTGACTTATCAAACGCTATTTTTTTTTATTTCAAAATTTCTTATACTCTTGCGAGGTAACGCTATGCAAAAGCGAATAGAGATGTTACCGAGCAAGCTTAGCACTATTCATAATTGCGATGATACTCGTATCTGTAGGTCCCAAATAATCTACAACACAAGTAATTTGTAAGAATTGAGAATAGGGGAATGAGGAAATAAACTGCGTTTTCGGCTATGAAATATTACTTAAAATAGGTACAGGAAGATCATAGGATTTTCTTTTATGGATGTTAAAAATTTAACTTCGGGGAATCTAGATTGGTTTCTTCTGTACTGCTTATAAGTCTTCCTAATTTGAAAATACTAGTTACTGGAGAGTATAATAAGGAATTAATTTGTTTGACAAATGTTTAGTACAATGTTCAACTATAAGAAAATCAAACTCTCTGAAATTGTTTATTGGAAACTTACCACGGTGCTATTATGGCAGTTCGAAAAATTTGTATTTTATTCTGAAAGTATTGGAGAGTTTTTCATTTCGAAGAAGCAGCCCCATCCTATACAGGACATGCATAAATACGTAGAGGGCGAATGGCAATTTGTAAAGTGGGTGAGATCTGTTTTAAGAGCCGACTTCTTGTTTATTACAGGATAAAGTTTGAAGAGTGTTCCTTATTTTATTTATTCAAGATACGCGGTTTCCATGTTAGTCAAGTGTCAAGGAGCACTAATATATTTTATTGGTTTATTTGGAGAGTTCCAAGTCACTTTTTGATTTTTAATTTGTACGTGTGGGGAGTTATTGATACGCTATAACATGATTATCTCACCTCCACGTTTAGAAGGATTCAGATTTAGTCTCTATAAAGATGTCCAGACCGGGAGAGGTGGCTCAGCGCATCAACTGATGTCACTGCAGTGCCTCTGACTAGGAGATCCTAGGTTCGAGTCCTGTCAGTGGCAAGCTTTTCGACATTAGCATGTCAGCTAGGTCGAATTCAGTCGGTCTGGATGAGAATTCTAGTGGCCGGCTGCTCCTAGTGGAAATTTTCCGTGGTTTGTCCAATCAACACCAGAAGAATACCGGAGTAGTACCCTAGCAAACGGACCATGGACCGCGCGCGCGATCTTTCCTTCCTCTTCCTTGTCCTATCCTCACTCCTTACACAACCTTACACTAACATGCACTACACTACCACATATGCCGGGAGACCGGTCGGGAGCTTAGAGCTTGTCCCGGCTGCGGCGGTACCCTCCTGGTGGGAGATATGTCGTTAAGGGAAACCCCGCTAGCCGACGGTAGCCGTCGGCGCCGGATCTCGCCATCCAGCGGGGGACGATCACCGCCACCTCCCGGGGTAAAAGATGCACTATACTTGCGGGAGTAATGACCTCAATTGTTGACGCGCCCCGAATCTTTAACCAAACAATGATGCCCAGTCCTGAAAAGCGTATAGTGTGTGTTGAAAGAGGTGATGGCAAATTTTACCAAAACATCTATACATTGCTAAAGTGTTTTCGATGTCGAAACATCCATGTTTTAATTATAGACTAATAACATGCTAATTTCCTATACATTTTAATTACAGTACGTAAAAGGAATATATTTTATTGTTTGGTTACCAGCATGTTAATAGTACGTAAAAAGTATTATCGACTGTAGATAATAAAATTACAAAAAAGAACATCGTGTTTTGCTATCGATTTCGTGTTTCATGATCGATTCAGGCAGTGACACGCCTGGCGATAACATATATTCATAACACTAGCTTAGAGCACTGAGAAGCAAAGTTCCGCAAAGTTCACGAGCGCTACTAAAGAGCGTTCCAGACCGGAAAATACTCAACGGTGGTTCGCAACGGAATGTTATAGAAATGGGGCTGCGGCCCGAAGTACTACAAGCTTGTGTGTGGTCAAGTTAACATATGATTTCTCGAAGGAAATGAAAGACTAATTATCTTTATTATTATCTTAAGTAATCATTATCCAGAAAGCCGATTGTCAATACGAAATGATGTGTGTGTGTGTGTGAATATATATATATATATATATATATATATATATATATATATATATATATATATCTTTAACTTTATGTAAAATATGTTTACTTCTGTTTAGAATCATTAAGAAACTGCGGTAGATATAATTAGGATTCCCTTCTTACATTATTATCATCAAAATTTTAGATGTTCCACGAATGATTCATGTTTAATGGGTAACAGTCCAACCAAATTGAAAAGTGGTGTCGACAAGCAGGACCAACATTGGGAATTTCAGTTGTACTTGATGCGTTTATTGAATTGGTTAATGAAAAAGTGGGTATGTAGCATGGCATTCTTGATTTTGTCGAACATTTGTGTGTTGCCTCTAGTGAAAGATCGGGAATCAACAAACATGGAATAAAAATAATATTAATTGCATTCTACTCACGCAACTATTACGTTTGACTGTGTTTATAAAACTTGTGATTTTGATGAAAAAATATTTTAACAATAAAGACGGGGGTTGTTTATTTTGTTGTGTTATGTGTGAAAAGAGAGATCCTCATTTATTACTAGAATATGTTTTAATTGTCCACAAGATCAATGGAACAACGGATCTCGAGCACAGTTCTAAGTGTTTAAGTTGATGTATCATGACCTTATTTTTTTCATCACCACTTTTCTGAAATTTTCTCATGGGCGCTTGTTCCGTTGTTCCCGCACTTTAGGTCTGAAATGTAAAGAATTTCGAAATTGTTTCACCGGGCAACCGAAAAACAAATGTAACGTCTCAATTAAAAGAGAATCCAGATACCCCATCGACTTCCTTCTTATAAAAAATGAAAGTCTTTATCAACAAAAAGAATAATTTAAACACAAAACTTTCATCTTACAGATTCACATCTTACATCAAGTTCTTCAAAGACTCAGACTTATCATTGCTAATATATTTATTAAATTATGCATAACATGCATGAACATGCAGTTGCTAAAATACACCACCGTGGAGTTAAGAAGTTCTCGATCTTCTCAACTCCACGGTGGGGAGTTTAAAAGATCGTTGGCTCTACGACCTCACAAAGCTTCTGCTTGTTCTATTCGGGGTCTTCTAACATGATACCTCATTGCTAGGTAGAAACAAGTGACAATAATAGCCCGGTACGATACAAAAGGAATCACTGAAAACTCGAAGGGCGAATCCAACTGCGAAATCCGAAGCACTCTCATGTAAGCGACGATCAAGCGCCTAAACGCCGCGTGGCGTTCGGTGGGGCATTTGAGGGTCAGGGCTGCCCGTAGCACGTGCGCGCCACTCCACGCGGTGCGGGAGGCGGAGGCGGGAGGGGCACCCGCAGGCGCCGTGCCGCGCCGAGCATCGACCGCGGACGCTGCGACACCGCACCTGCCCCTCCCGCGCCGCTCCCGCCCCCGCGCCGCCCCCGCCCCGCCCCGCACTGCCCCCACGCCGCCCCCGCGTCGCCCCCGCGCCGCCCCCGCGCCGCCCCCGCGCCGCCCCCGCGCCGCCCCCGCGCCGCCCCCGCGCCGCCCCCGCGCCGCCCCCGCGCCGCCCCCGCGCCGCCCCCGCGCCGCCCCCTGCGCGGCGTGACCGTTGCCGTCTTCCGTGTTGAGTTATATGCGCGCTCTCGCCCTCTGCTTTGCCAATCCCCTCTCTCGTTCTGTTTCCGCCAGCGTTTCCCTACCACCCGCGGACGACTCTGCAGTCTCTGCCCCCCCCGTCTCCCAGTCATGCATAGAATCACTCTCCACTATCCCCGACATTTCCGGAACTAACTCCTCTACTAATATTCGAACACGACTTCTGGGTATCCGATCCCTGTCCCAATCGCCTCGTCCCTCCGTCGCTCCTGTGGCCTTATCGTCCCCGTCGGCACCGTCGCAGCCAACGCTCTTGAAGTGTAGAAAAATGACATTAAATTTTAACTAATTATCTTTTTATTATAAATAAGTTTCAAAATGTCGAAAAATCTAATTTAAAATGACTGAAACACGCGACCTTTACATCGCTATGCAACCCGCAATGTACAGTACTCATCGTTTCCGAGTACTGAGTGTACACATCGATTATGCGTAACTTGTAAACTGTATGTCCTGGGCCTAACCTGATTCGCGGGATAGGTTCCTAACGACCTAGGCAACAAAATGAGACTTTTCTGGTCTTTCTCGTACATTTTTGGGGAGAGGTGGCTCTTCCTGTTTACCCCCACTACGCGGTACGGAGTAGTACACGTGGTTCTGTGGTCAGATATCCGTCCAAGAGTACCATTTTTAATAAATAGTTATAAATTTTAGAATTTTTCTCATAAGGCATTGCGAATTGTCACCTATTATTCTGTTCGTGAACGTATAAATAGCGAAAGATTTCCAAAATTTCCGAAAGTATTAAAAAATAATATATCTTGTTAAGTGATTTAGTTTCAATTTTTTAATGTTCAAAGTTTGCACGCTTTAAAAACCTGAGTTTCAATTTGTAATTTAAATGTTATTAATTTATTGTCTTAAAATTATTTATTTTATTAAAAATAGACATCAGATGATTAGAAAAATTCCTATTAGAACTAATGACTGACATATTTAAAAAATTTTAATGTAGGTAGGTCTGTATGTGAAAGTAAACATTCTGATTTTTTTCGCCTTTATTTGTCTATTTGGAGTAGGTCCTTTTAGGCATATTTAGCTCCCTAAATGATTTTTTAAATTTATTCTTTCCTTGCTTAAAGATAAATGTTTAAATTATTAGTTTTGCTAAACACACCTGTCTATCCCTAATGAACCTTTACTTTATACTGAAGTTTCCATTAAAATATAAGTTTGATCCTGAATTACGGAGCCTAAAAGCTCTCTTTGCTAACAATTCTTCGCACAAATATAAAACATCAAGAGATGGCACTTGGGTGAGCTCTGTGCTCATTTTCGCGATACAACCAAAACACTCGCGTTTCAGGAAACAAATCGATAGCCCCGAATTCAGACATAGATTTCTTTCAGTTGCAGATATTTTTCCAGGAGGGTAAGGTGAGGAAGCCTCTGTTAATTCAATGAATTAATCGTTAGGTTTCTTTCATTCGCCCATTACGAAAATAAAAGAAAAGTAAGGTCCGATTCGGGTTCTCAGGAGGATGCGAGGAAGATAGCGTACAGCACGCTCCTCTACATGACGTTATCAGATTAACAAAAATTACAAAAGTAACACTGTTCGCTACTCACAATTGCCGCTCACGCAAGTCACTTTAACAGAATTAACCTCACTCTCGACACTCGTAATAGCGGTCAACTGAATAACTACATTCTGAGTATGAAATTATTTTGTTCTGTAATTTGAGGTGACGACACTGTGGAAAATCCATGCGTAATTCGCTGTTGCTTAGATTAAAGCGCTGGCAACGCATTAATGAATGTGACGCGGGCTCGGACTGCGCGCGCGGGAACAGGCCGGCGGGCACGATGACACGGGCACTATTACATGCACCGAAAATGAGGAAAACTTAGAGCCAGATGGACATGGGTATATTCAATTTGGATCGTACGTGTGATCGTACGTGTGGTTTAGGCTCTAGTACTGTTGATAGACGGACGGACTGTCAGACGCACAGACAAGCAGACAAATGGACGGAAGGACGTTTTGAAAAAAAAAAAATTCGGTATCAGGGGACCCCGAAACGTGTATTTCCGTTGAAATCTAGAAATCAATTTTCCGCAACATTACATAACTTTCTCTATACTGCGTATATTAATTCCGTATATACGTATGTATACGTGAAAGTAAAAATATCTCACAGGCTTCCAAATGCCATATAGTGTTCTTTAAAGTCTGGTAACTTCCAAACCCGTTTGATGTCTCCACAAATACGTTCAGTGTAATAGTGAATAAAGAAATCAGACACAAATGTGGCTCGTTAAGAATGATGGTGCACGGTGCAATTTTAGCCGATTGCAGTGAAATAGTTAAATTGTTAGAAGCAAGGTTCTTAAAATTTTAAATCTTAAATTTTATTTAAATTAAAAGTATTTCGAATAAAAATTTACGGAACTGCGTTCATTTGGAAAGTGTCTATTTCGATGGTTTTAACGTAAAATTGGCGAAATCGGACTAATTCGGCACACTGTTTGAGTCAAATAAGTAATGTTCGATGATCATAAAATGGTTGCTGGATAATGTGGGCACCCCATCAGCCACAAATCTATTGATAAAAATACCATTAAATAATATTTACCCGTTATTTTCTAAAAAGAAGCAAATAATATATAATAATCGTATAATAAGATATTGCTTGTCTATAGCACGAAAAGGTTATAAATTGTTTAATTTTCCTCGTGTTTTTTCGTTTTAAGTAAGTAATTTTCGATTCACGTGAAATTAACTTTACTAGTGTTTTCTTCTCTCCAAATCATAGTTTTTATTCCCTTTACCTTCTTATTTTAAATTAGTCTCTTTTAGGTGTCTAAAACATAAGTTTGTAGTGTCGGACTTGCAATGTTTAGTAA
>BLKR01002911.1:90381-170981 GCA_011170035.1 Teleogryllus occipitalis
CAGACAGACACAGACATACAGACACAGACATACAGACACAGACATACAAACACAGACATACAGACACAGACATACAGACACAGACATACAGACACAGACATACACAGACATACAGACACAGACATACAGACACAGACATACAGACACAGACATACAGACACAGACATACAGACACAGACATACAGACACAGACATACAGACACAGACATACAGACACAGACATACAGACACAGACATACAGACACAGACATACAGACACAGACAGACATACAGACACAGACAGACAGACAGACACACAGACAGACACACAGACAGACACACAGACAGACACACAGACAGACACACAGACAGACACACAGACAGACACACAGACAGACACACAGACAGACACACAGACAGACACACAGACAGACACACAGACAGACACACAGACAGACACACAGACAGACACACAGACAGACACACAGACAGACACACAGACAGACAGACAGACAGACACACAGACAGACAGACACACAGACAGACACACAGACAGACACACAGACAGACACAGACAGACACACACAAGAGACACACACAGACAGACACACACAGACAGACTCACACAGACAGACACACACAGACAGACACACACAAAGACAGACACACACAAAGACAGACACACACAGACAGACACACACAGACAGACACACACAAAGACAGACATTTTACCGTCAATCAATTTTTCGGTATCAAAGACCCGCAAAAATGCATGAAAAATGCAGTGGATTTATGCACTTTTTTGTTACGAGGTCCCGGCAATAAAAGATTTTGTGCCAAAAATTTGCCCTTTTCCGGCACATTATTACAAAACTATCTCTTCTTACGAAGTAAGTGTGAAAGTAAAAAAGTAAGGGGTCTATGGAGTCAACAATTCTTTTAAAGCGCGTCGATGAACGAAAAAGCATGGAAATTTCTCTGCTTTGGAATTACCACCGAAGCTCCTCTCACAAGAGTTCTGAAAGAGGAATGAAGTGTCAGTGAAGCTCCAGTGGGAGCATCTCGTGCATTCCCTACGTTTTTATCTATCATTTGTTTCAGATTAATACAAATATAAACAATAGAACTTAAAATAAGATTTTATCTTTGAAAATATCAACGTAATTCTCTCGACTTGAGAGCGAATCCTGGAAGTTGCGATTGTTTGTATTCAATGTTTCATCTACCAAGAAAAATTCCCAACTGCGTTTTAAAACTAGTAGTGCTACAACAGAACATACTTTCTCGCATCACTTCTAAATTTACAATTTTCATACATTCAGAGGGCTCAACGAAAATGAAACTTGCGCCATTCTTTGAAGGGTTCCGTCTTCCATCTGTGGGAAAAAATTGAAGAAAAAATTTGGAACTGTTTTTGAGAAAATGTTTTTTTTTATAAATTGCGGTAATATTAATCCCAAATTACCCGAAAATTCTCGTATTTTCAAAAATCTGTACATGATCTTTTTAAAGAGCTGATTTGCTGATTTTTATAACAATTCTCAGTATTTTCAAAAATTGCAAAAAACTAACATTTCAAAACAACAAAATTGAAGATAGAGACTTTTTCCTTGTCTGTTGTGAAAAATAAGCTCTTTACAAATGTCATATTCAATTTTTGAAAAAAAGTAGATTTCTCTTACTTTGTTTGAAATTTATTCAATTTCTAAAACAATTTCATACACAGCTCCAAATTTTTTCTTTAAATTTTCTCCTCGTATGTATCAAGGAACATTAAAAAATTTTGCGCTTGTCCCATTTGCGGCGAACTCTCCGTATTTTCGAAAATTGCAAAAAGTTAACAATTCAAACTGAAGATAAGGATTTTTCCATTCAACAAAGTCCGTTTTAAAAAATATCTCTTTAAAAAATGTCATGTACAATAATTTGAAAAACTACAAGATTTCTGTAATTTGTGTCTGAAACTTGTACAGTTTCGAAAAAAAACCTTTTCCCAAATAGTGCACCATATTTTTTCATTAAATATTCTCCTCGTATGTAAGAACGGACGGTGAATATATGGTGCTGGACCCATTTTCAGCATATTCCCTGTATTTTCGAAAAGTGCTAAATATCCGTTTTGGAAAACTTTTTGAATTGCGATGATTACATTTTTAAACGTCGACTCGAGTTCGATTTGCACAGCACTTCTGGATCCTAATGGTATGGTTGATGGCGAGTTACCTATGAGGACCTGAGAGAAATTTTGCTGGTTGAAACATTTTTGCAGGATTATGTGGTAGTATGATATAGTGGAACAGTTGTAAATAATTCGAGAAAGTATGTGCTGGTGTAATTCCACTAGTTCCACTGGATTTTCTCTCGGCAATTTGGTTCATGACATCAAGAGACGTTTGCATTCTGCTCCAATGACAGCTATCAGCAGCCAAATACCTTTTCTCGCTTGTAAAGTAATTGATAAACGTTGCACAAAGCTTTGATAAGAGTTAATGCCTTACGTAATATCATGGTGAAAGAAATGGGTGAGTTAGTCTGACTCACCTACTTTTGCTCGTTCTGCGCAACATCAGTTTGCGTCACGAAACACGTGACCACAGCACGATAACTTTGTTTGAAAAGCCAGACCAGAGACTGGCCGCTATTCTGCATGGAAAGCGAGAACTGTTGAGAAACATTTTGAAAGTGGCCTTAAGTGACAATTTTCAACCGTGATCAACCAAAAATAATACGGTGTTCAAGATGCAATATTAAAAATAAAACCTTCATATACCTGTTTCAATGACCTCTAACTAGGTGATTATTTGGTATCTGACTGCAATTAAAATTCTGGGTAATATTGTGACGAAAACTAGAGCCTGAAGCTCATTGACTGAAGTGGAACACAATTATTGCATACCTTTCCACCTTGCGTAATATATTCGCCCGTATCACTGCTTCTTAACCATCAGCTCTTCAATATCGGTTACGATGTATCGTACAACTGCAGGGGAAGATGTGTTAGTTTCTAGTTTATTTTGTGCTGTAAAATTGGTTAAATCTTATAAATGTTCACCTGTGAAGCAAATTACAATAAAATGATGCCTTTGATACATGTCCCGTAAAGAGAGAAATGTGAAGATACGATTATGTTTATGAGTGTGTTAGTATTTGCCATTTTCAAATCCAAAAACTTTATCAAATGATACAATAGTTAATGAAAAGGATTTTTTAAATGTAAAATTTAATTTATAATTGCATACAATTTACGATACAAATTTAATGTACAATGTAACGTAAAGTTTAAACAAAATGTTACGTGCTTACTCTAAAATTGCTTAAAAATAAGTTTCTGTTAAATTTCATGTTTTAACATTAGCTGTCATTTTTTTAATGCAAGAGTTATAATTATAACTCCATGTCCTCCTGAATAGCCATCTTCCGCTCTATACAAAGATGGTAACCTACTCAATGCGCCAATTGAACCATTACCTGAAGATGTGCCACCTCCATAACCCCCTGGTGTTCTGTAAACTCGTATCAGAAACTCGTGGAAACAAATCCTAGTCCGCGCTATCTTCCTCTCCCCTCATTCCGCCCCCGGGCCATTCCTCTAGTGGGGAGGGGCGGCGCTTAGGGCAACGAGTCCCACCTGCTCTGCGAGTTGCGACCGCACGAGGGGAACTGCAGTCCAAGTAAGCCGAAAGGATGGGCCCCAGAGGCCGTGGAATCGTACTAATTAAGCAGTAAACAAGTGCAAATTCCCCGTTCTGGACGCGCCGCGCCCTGGGATTTTTAGTAGATTGTATTGGCCGAACTCCAGAATTCTCGGAGCTAATTCTGTAATTTTACATTGCCCATTATGCAGATGACGAAATTTCAATTAATGCCGAGACGAGTTGTAATGCCTCATCTGAATTTTGTTGATTCAGTTCGCGTTAAATTACCTCTAGAGAAAGTGCCCCGACGTCGTTGCCAAAATGCTACATAAACTTGCCTACATTCTATGGTTTGTTGAAGTTGGCTGAACTGACTTACCCTAAATCAAGTATAATTATATATTGAATTCCTTCATACATTTATATATTAAATAATTATACAATGTATAATTATTAAATTCAATTATTCACTGGAAAGTAAATAAACACCTATTTTACAGTATTAATACAGATACTTGAAAACACTTTCCATGATTTTATAATTCTATAGGTACGGCATTTATGGTACCTAAAATGCCTATTTCAGCAGTCGTGTCTAAAAATGCTCACTCTTCCGTTAATAATCCCATTTTAAATTTTTACTTTCTCGTATACATACGTATATAAGGAGTAATATACGTAGTATATTAGGTAATGCTGCGGAAAATCGATTTCGAGGTTTCAACGGAAATACACGTTTTGGGGTCTCATGATACCGAAAAAGTGTTTGTTTCTTTTTTCAAAACGTCCGTCCGACTGTCTGCCCGTCTATCCGTCTATGAGCACTACGAGCGCCTAAACCACACGTACGATCTTTTCCAAATTGAAGACACCCCTATCCATCTGGCTTAAGTTGAAGCTTTGATATATATATAAGAACATTCTTTAAAATTTGGGGGTACTTTTCATGAAACCTCACGGACATTTTCAAAATGTTCTCAAAACCGTTGACGAAACGAAACGTTAGAACTGTTCACGAAACGAATCCTCTGGAACGTGCTGAGTCGACAGGCGGTAAAACCCTACCCTAGTAGTATTTCATAGGAGGCCTTGCCGAGCGAAGTCGAAGCGGGTGTTGAGAAAAGAAATGTGGGCAACCCTCACTGCTGATGAAAGGTTCTGTTCAGGAAGCTTTAAGACTTCATAAGATACTATATGATTACTTATCATAATTTATATTAATGAATATGTATGTATCATTATGTGTGTCATTGTGTATTTGTGTGTGTGTGTGTGTGTGTGAGAGAGAGAGAGAGACAGAGAGAGAGAGAGAGAGTGAGGGAGAGAAGGGGTGAAGGAGTAAGGGAGAGAGAAAAGAAACGTTGCACACCCCAATGGCTGCAGGACCACGAGCCGCCAGTAATAGTAGGTCATGATGTGGGTTTGGTGTAGGAAAGTCATGACTATGTGGACGGATCTAATGACTGGTGGAAAATTCGGGCAAACCCTTTTCTTATGCTTATACTTTTCTTATGTCCGTACACTTTCACCATACAAAAGTAACAGTAGTTTACATGAATCTTCTGTTCTCTCCACACCATTGGAATACCAAAAGATAATGATTTCTCCGTTGATACCATTTTTTCAAATCTGCAACATATGTGTGACAAACACTATTTGGGGTCCAAGATTTATCTTGATCCCCTAACGCAATGCCCCGGTAAGCATGATACGTTTTCCTTGCAAAAGAGATGATGTTTTCCCTTCGAAATTTTAGTATAAATGAGCCACACATATAACAAAAACAGTTCGGATCACTTTCACATTTTCTAGATGAACTTGCCATTCTTCGGAACACTTTTCCCACCAATTAGAGGCACGTTTACAGCCTTTCTAATAAACAGTTCTTTCTAAATGCCAGAGAACAACTAACTGACTCTGAGGTTAGAAAACGAGAAACTTATCTTCAAACAGTACCGATTGGCTTCTACATAAAGATACGTAAGTTAATGTAATTCATTATCAGCGTTCATTTGAAATTTAATCAATCGTAAATTTTGCAGAAAGTGTGGATGATGTGAAGAAACTAAATCCACATATCTTATCCAGTTGCAACACCGACTCATGTTCACCCTGCTTTTAATCAAAAGTAGCGAATCGTCGCAGACCTACGTATTACATAGCTCCTGCTAATTTGTATTACGAAAAACAGAAAATTTTGCAAAAACTGTACGTGATAGAAAAAAAACTAAATCTATAAAAAAAATCTAATCAAGATGAAAAACTTAATTCATAGACACCCATTTTCATCAAAAACGGTAAATCGTCGCAGTCCTGTGTAATTGTTGAAAAACTCGTGCACGTTTTGTCGACAGAATGCTGTGTCACGAGCAAGACTACACTCCTCTGGAGACCTTAACAACAAATCTTTACTTCTTTTGAAACATTCTGACTTCCAGTCTTCCACAGCAATTTCTTTTCCTTACCATACATCTGAAAATTTAACGTTATATATCACATCAGTTTAATAGGCACTTTTGTGGCATTTTTATGACAAATCGTAAAACATTTTTCAGCGAGCAATTACTTCCTCTTGGGCATATGTAAAAACTTGCTTATGGCTGTAGTTTCTTTTAAGTTCAACTTCTGCGCTGCTGAAAGTGATTTTATAATTTTTCCTCCCGACTTACACTTTCCCTCATGACACCACATTCATCTGCTGCACTACTTATATTTGGTTTTCTTAACGTGGCGCGCGAGGAACTTGTCTTCACGTTGGAATACGGCACGGCTTTCCGCGTCTTTCTTGGTCGTGATGCTATATGTCGCTTGATCTGCAGCACTGCTGGATACGGTCGCGCACTGCTGGATACATCTGGCGGCACGATCGAGAAAGACGCGAAAAGTGGTGCCATATTCCAACGTGAAGACGGGACCCTCACGCGCCAAAAACCCAAGTATATGTTTGTACCTTCTGCGACCAGATTAATTGTTCTCTTTATATATTTTTCCTCGTATATCCCGTTAGCAGTTTTTCTCTTTTATGTTCAAGCCATGTCTAGTAAACATTTGAAAAAGCATTGTAGCATATGATCCATGGTGCCTGATCACCTGACCCATTTTGCCCCGTTAGGGTTTGTTTGTTTTTTTACGTCTTTATTGATGCAACACATCTCCTAGCCCCTTCAGGGCGTTAAGCGCTTGTACTTTGGTCATCACTTGCAAAGTGGTCAGATTTGACCTATAATAGTTATTTATGATATAAGTGTCGTAAAGCATCTGATTACAATACGAGGTTGGAAAATCGCCAAACGATGCCGTTAGTCCGAGTTTGGTAACCAATTGAATATTGTAATCAGACGGTACGACACGAATTTCTTACAACGTATTATCCACTTTTTGAAAATTTGTTAATGTTAAATTTCTTCCTACCCCTTCATTTAGTATTCACATTTTTTTCTCTTCCTAAGTGGCGACACTGTTCTCAACAAGGACAATTGAAACACACTTGGTATATACTTTTCTCACGAGTGAATATAGTTTGGATTCGTATATATAAATAGAATCAAGTGCTGCTATAATAACATTGTTACCCAACAAATCAAGAAAGAAATATGAGCGTGAGTATTTAATTTTTAAAGATTGGTGTAAAAACATCGTTCATTCCATATCGGGAAAATTTTTCATTGCTTACTTTTTTGGCAAGTCTCAGAAGGAGAAGTCAAGTAGTGTTTAAATACACTACTCTATGTTAAAGAATACAATATTACTTAATCAAAATATTGATATCCGTAAGTTTACTCAGTTATTTGCGTTTTTTAAGAGAAAAGGTGAAGAATAAAGGATACTAGACAAAGAAGTTCAAAATATTGTCAAAAGAAGAGTGACAAAGTATGCCATTACTTTACCGCACTAGTGTTGTAATGAAGTACATAACCACACTAGGACGGTAAAGTACTTCATTACGAAACTGATTAAGATGACATAATGTTTGACTTTACCTAACCAAAGTGGATAAAATTAGTTACTGCAATTGTCTACAATGCAGGAAGATTCAGGCAGTAAATGTCTACAATGCAGGCAGAAAACTTCAACTTCAATAGCTGTATTAAAATGACGAAAAATAGTATTAAAACAAGTACACGTTGCCAGTAATTTACTCCGAAAGGGAAATATCAGGTAAATCTTCACGCTTCCGTAGACAATGAAGTCAGATCATTTTCACCTGGTATGGCCACAGTTAATCATAATCAGTTTAGCCAACCTAACCACCTTGGATATCACCAAACATTCAGTGAATCATCATATCCCATGACCTATGGTGCTCCGGTCTCCCCTATATGTACGACGGCCGGTTAGAAAGTAATGCCCCACTCATAATAATGGTAGACAGTTGAAGTTCTTAACCCTTCAAAGTTTCGTATTTCCAGCATTAGTGTACGAAGTTTCAAGTCTCTCATACAGAGAGCAGTTCCTTAACAAACTGTTAAAATGGCGGTTGTAGACTACGAACGTTACAAAGAGCGAACTGTGATTGAGTTCCTCGTTGCAGAGAACGAAACTGTTGTGAACATCCACAAACGCGTGTATGCATTGTAGAACACCTCCGCTATCACCAAGAGTACCGTTGAACATTTGGAAAAACGAGATACAGCTTCGAAATGTGAAGAATGCGCTCTCCATGATTGCCCGTGTTATATCTCAGACATAAGTTCTATGTTGTGACCATAATAAGTTATTAATTAAATGAAGAATTCTGTATCATTAACTTTATTTCCATCTAATTTACAATTCATTTTTATTAATTCCACCTCTTTAATTAATTATTAATTGAATTAATGGTACTTGTCTTCATTTATAAGGTAAAACGTTTTTGTAAACTTCCACTCATGTTGTTTTGTATGCTGCATACACTTCTTATTGATGTAAAAACACCTAAAAGCCTGTATGTAAACAAAACATTGTAAACTCATTGTAACTTGGTGTAGTAAGGTTTGATATGTTGCTTCATGATAGCACTTCTGTTATCATCTGTAGTCTGTTCCCATATCTATGCCCAGTTCATGAAACTATGTTATAACTCTTTAATACCGCAATTCGCTACCAGCGGCGCTTCTTGCAATGTTAATTTATATTATCCCCGCTCCCCGTTCAGCGCTTATGAGTAATCCCGCGCAAGGATATTGATTGTGAAAAACTAAAAAGATACGTGAGCACTAGCATTTTCGCTAGTCGCTCTTGGTTATTCTTGCCCCCTTTAGGACACTCTGTCTCGTAAATAGAGTTTTGGATCTTGCATCATTTTTTTCTATCCTTATTTTCAATATTTTCTTCTATTTGAAAAATTTTGTAACTCGCAGAATAACCAAGAGCGCTGCCCGGTATGATTTGCCGTTCTAGTTCTGATAATTTTATTGTGTTCCTTTCAGTGCCTTTCATTTGCCATTCAGTTCCTTTCAGTGTGTAGTTAATTCAATTTCAGTTAAGTGATGGATTATATATACTTAATGATACTTAATTTTGTAAATAGCTCGAATGTAAGTTTTATCGCCCCGCAGGAAGGAGCAGGAAATTACATGAATTCGCTCATTATTTATTGATTTATTATGATATTTAACAATTATTGGATGTTCACCTAGCAAATTTCTTATTGATTTCTCGGCTCTAATCATTGTATTTTCTTATTTCGCAGCCCTTTATTTGGCATCTGCCATGAGTCGCAACCTCACATTTAACTGCACATTTCTAATTGATGTTTTTGAAATTGTTGCATAATATATTTTTTTGTATACCAGCATTATAAACGAGGTTTTCTGTTGCAAGAAATCGTTCATAAAAGGGCCTTTTACAGCACAAATGATGACGTATTAGGTTTTACGGCACGAATGATTGCGTCATCACACACGTCATAGTTGCGTCACAACTCACCTTTAAAATTGACGAACGCTGTGGAATTGCATGAGGAGTTCACAGAGTAACCATACAACCAGAATAACCAAAGATTTTTATTCTTGAATATAATAAATCAGTTTACATAATTACATTATTTATTGATGTTAATATTAATGGAGCAGTCTGTGAGGGTTTTGAAAGATAAAGGAACAGAACCAGGTACATTAAAAGTTTTAGTTGATGAAGTACCTGCTACGTTATTTTCGTCATTTGACACTATTCTTCTAGCTATCTTTATTTTATTCTGAATTGATTCCTCAATGTAAGATTCTGCAACATTTGATGATCGCCATCCTCCATGACGCTTAAGGGTGGTAATGTCTGCACCACTGTCGGCTAACATAGTAGCCGATGTTCTCCTGAATGAATGTCCGGAATATTTTTCATGATTTGGAAGTTGAAGGTATTCGGCAATGAGTTTAGGAATTTTTCCGAAAGTGTTAATCCCAATGGGGTTACAAGTGCATCTACCTTTGTTATAAAATAAGAAAAGTTTATTATGTTTGACTTTAGAAGGTCTGAGGGCAATGTATTTTTATACAAATCTATATAAGAGAATCCTTCATCAGAAATAACGGTAAATATTCTGTGTTTGTTAGTTTTAGTTTCTCTAATTTTGACAACTAAAACAGAACCTTCTTCAGAGACATCATCGGTGCATATGTTATACAATTCCCCTCGTCTACAAGCTCCAAATATGCCGAAAATCGCAACAACCTGAAAAAAGAGAGCAAAAGATGTGTTCCAATAGTTCACAAATATTTCAAATAAATATAACTTAAATACCTTTATCAAGAGATACTTCTCATCAGCTGCTTCTACTAAAAATTTGTTCACATCAGCTTGGGAAAAGACCATAGATTTTTCTGCTTCGTAACCGACATTCGCTTGTTTCATGTACAATTGAACTTTATTAAAAGCAGAAATATCAATACCATCTTTAATTTTGATCATGGCCTTCAATTTCGAGTGACTACACCACAAACTTGATGCCTTACATACTGCTGACTTCAATGTAATAAAAATTAGAAAATTAGACCATCACTAAAACTCGACTAGGGATATGTCAATAAAGTAAGAGACACTTACTAACTCCGATATGTATGCCAGAACAACTGATTCGCATATAATCTTCACGTTCTTTGTTTCCATCCAATTTTTAAATTTGTTGTACTCTTTTTCGTACAATGCACTTGACTTTGCCGGTATTAAGCATTGTTCTGCCTTCGTGGCTTGTTCAACAATTTCCTGCGGCAAGGAATCCATCTTTCTTCGCATGCTCTTCAGAATCGCTCATCAGCTGTTCAAAATGCGTGACGTCATAATACCAATGTCAATGTTGCCAACAGTAAAACTGCTTTTGCAATTAGTTCATAAATTAATTTCGATTCTTGCATAAATTTATAATGCTGTTATACAAAAAAATAGCGTATGCAACTCGTTTATAATGTTGCTTTATTGCATTCGTACAAATTTGAAAACTCGCTCCTAACGTCGCTCGTTTTCAAAACATGTACTCATGCAATAAAGCTTAACATTATAAACTAATTGCATAAACTACTATTTTCTGCTATTTGATACCGCGTCAGATGGATCAGTAACAGAACCTGACGTGGATATCGACGTGAGAGCCTGTGTTGGTCTTGTCCAGAGGCATTGAAAACACGTCTTTGTTCCCATAGCAAATCCCTGATTTTCTTGTTTGCTGGATCTTGCTGCATTTACGACATGTGGCCGTCACATTAGAGGAGCGGGGTTCTTTCCCACCTCAACATTCTTGCACAGCTGAATTATTTATTGGCACAGCGCCTCGGCACATTTATTCATAGCAAGAGGAACGAGTAAAATTCATGTTATTTTTAAAACTGGTAATGTCCAGTAAGTTTTTGGGTATATGTGCGCAATTAAGAGTAATTTTGGAGCTATTTACATTTGAATTGTTTTTAATTATTGTGAACCACTGAAACTGATATTTATTCAATATTCCATTAACTATTTTTGAGTTTCTTAGGGTAAGAACTCCATCAACTATGTATATTACTGGAAATGACATGCCTCTTTTCTTTCAGCTTCCTAGAATGGAAAAGCTGCTTGACATCCGTCTTTCGTAATAGTTCTGTGTAATTTTGATATAATGTTCTCTTTGTAAAGAGGCCTCCGGCCTGGCACGTTTCTTATTTATTCAATAATTCTGTGTAAAAGGATTTTCACACTCACTTTCTTGTAATAAATTTTGTTTTTGTCCCTGGATTGCTTTGAGTTATCATATATATAACGTTATATATTGCGACTTACGGGAGTCTCCTTTTTCTTTGCTTTTCTTCTTTCCTTTTATTATTCCGATTAGAAGTTGATGTTGTCTTCGCCCCATTAGAACCCCGGTCAATTTAATTGATTAATTAATTATATCAAAATGTTCTTATTTAATTGATGGCCGAATTTGTCTTTTTCCCTTGAAATACAACATAATTGGCGACAGTGGCAGGGCGCTACTTTGATATACAACAGCCCGCGCTCCGGACATCTCGCCGCAGCGGCAAGTCCTGACATGCTGTCCAGTGATCGCTGTCTTCTGGGGCATTGATGGTGTCATTCTTGTTGACATTATGCCGAAAGACTGTACATTCAAATAAAATTCTTACAACACTGAATAACCTACTAGTCGCGCGACCTTTCTTGATGTCAGAACTCCCTCGCGCTAAACCAGCATGACTCGGCACGGACTGGCCAAAACTTCGTCCCAAACGGAACGGCACGACAAAATTGTCAGGGCTGCTTACCGTTGCTTCCGAATGAATTCAGTTCTCGCTGCCTGCTTCAGTATTAACTAATTGGAAAATAAAAGTTTTGAAAATTTGCCACAAATTTTCTACTTTCCCATGGTCTTCTTACTTATTCCAACCGTAATTTCTATCGGAAAATTAACGTGTCATTTTGTACAGTGATTGGCCAACGTGATGACAGAGATTGGACACTCAATTATTTCGAACAGAAACAACGAGTATTACGAAATTTTTAATTAATTATTATATTACCCATAAAAACACAATTTGTAAGATAGAGATTAAATATAACTTTAATATTTTGTATAAGTGCGGTTGGGGAAACTACAATATCCTCGATTTTCAAATCTGAGCATATTCGACTTAATTGAGATGTGTCTTTTGACCGCCTACGAATAGAATTCAGGGAGTATGATGGCATTTGTTAAATATAAATGGATGGAATACGTTTCTAAAATATTCGTAGAATACCACGCTTCTCATCCATCCGTTCTCAATTTCGACCCTTGTAGGGTCATTTATTTCATCATCCAAGTTACTTTCTTCGATGTACCCTATAACTTCTTCAAATCACAGTCTGATATCTTGTTCGCTGACACATGAACAAGGGGCTGTAACTGCTGCACTTCTCCATGTAGTGATTATCAGATGTCTCTTTAAGAATCTTCTTAAACAGTCTTCTCCTAGACGTTTGTTGTGGAAGGATTTGGGCCTTGGTTTAGCAGCTAAAAATTGTTGAATGCTACTCTAAAGATCTTCCTCCTTCCTTGGGAAACCTTTCCTGGCTAGTTCAAGTATCCACCTAACTAGACTGGCTTCTTCTCCTTCTTTAGATAAAACAGTATCAGGACCTAGAGCTGTTTTGTGATATGGATTACTTAAACGACTCTGCAAACTTGTTTTGGGAACACCAAATGATTTTGCAGCAAAACGGACAGATGTCCTGTTTTATTAACACATTTGATGGCTTTTGTCATGGCTCCTGCACCATACTCCTGCTTCGGCTTCTTTGGTATTGTAACTTATTGGTATTGGTATTGGCACTTATTTCAGGCCCGCGCAGGATTTACTTCTGTGCAATAATATTCATGTACGATTAAAAACAATGTATCAACAATTATTAGCAGAGTGTCCAATAACACAATTCACACACTATCGAAGACACAGTCATTGGCCACCCCGCTATGCCATTAAATACCAAGGCTAGGCTTCTCAATTTCAGCTGAAATCATTGTCGCTCAATAAGATTTGTGGTTTCTGACGTATCATTGTGATTAATTTACCACCATAATTAATAAACAGAACCGGGAGCGGCAGCTCAGTGCATCAAATGATGTCAAACTGATGTCACTGCAGCGCCTCTGACCGGGAGGTCCTAGGTTCGAGTACTGACGACGGCAGGATTTTCGACACTAGCTTTTCACCTAGGTCGAATTCAGTCTCTGTCTGGAGAAGAATTCTAGCGGCCGGCTGCTCTGAGCGGTAGTTTTCCGTGGTTTCTCCGACCAACACCAGGAGAATGCCGGAGCAGGACCCTAACAAACGAGCCATGAACCGCGCGCGATCTTTCCTTCCTCTTCCTTGTCCTATCCTCTCCCCTTACACACACACTTACACTAACATGCACTACACTACCACATATTCCGGGAGACCGGTCGGAGGCTTAGAGTTTGTCCCGGCTGGGGCGGTGCCCCGCTGGTGGGTGAGTCCTGGTTAGAGGGAAACCCCGCTAGCCGACGGTAGGTCGGCGGCGGATTTCGCCATCCAGCAGGGGAAGATCACTGCCATCTCCCGAGAAAAAGAATGCACTCCACTTACGGGACAAATGACCGAAGCTGTTGACGCGCCTGGAATCACTTATCAATGAACCAACCAACCAGCAGAACTCGTAACGTAATGTGGATGCAAAAGCTATTTACTTTCTAAACTGTTTCATGTCCCGTGTTCACTTTCCTTTAACGGACTGTTAAATAGATGCCATCAAAAGTATTAGTTTATCCATAATTAATATTTATGTACAAAATTTGGTTTAATGCTCCTAAAGGTACATTGACCACTAAACAAGATTTACAATTTTCTTGATCACGTTTATTAATTTATGATTTACCAAGATTTATAATTATTTCAAATCTTAACTGTAAAAAACTGTTGGAGAGAAAGGATGTATTTTCTAAACTTGTAAGTCATTTATGTTATTAGAACCCACCGGAAGCTGCTTTCGCTTTTGTGTTCTTTAGACATTTCAATAAAACAATATGATTTCAAATCTCTTGTCTTTTCGGCAAAGCAGCGGAGATGATACCGTTGATAGTGACGATGATGATGAGCTAAGCAAATTCTTGGAGTATTGGGGGGGGGGGGAATCCAATGATGGATTATTTAAAGGCAAAATCACTTTGACAGAATCTCATTATTTTTTGGACTAAGAAGACGATTACTTAATAACATCGCTAAGAATACATACAGAATCTGTATTTCAACTCGTTTCGTACATTCCTACCTGATGTTTGGAGTGAAGGTGAGTGGATATATGTTTTGAAGGAACAGAGATTGTCAAGTTGTAGGGTGGTAAATAAGCTGAAACAGTGTGCTGAAACGGCTGAAAGGAGTGTCGAATTAATTCGAGACTACAATGCGAGCATAATCATAGATGAAGAGCAGGAACAGTGTTTTGCAGGTAACTGCTGAATATAAACAATGATCCTCAGTGAATGAAATCTACGCTTTCAAAATCTCTGCCTAGTTGATTCTGGCGAAAACTTGATAAATTCATTTACCTTCCTCTCTTGTATTATTGTCAAAATCTACGCCTAAAACCTGTTCTGTTGAACTACTGGCTATTTCTGATTTTTTTGTAATAATGGAGTTCAATGTTGTAAATCATTTTTTTAATTATAATAAATAATTGATTCATTAGTCAGTATTTTCTTCACCTCGCCATCTGTCCCAATTCTTTTCATCCACATGATCGCAAATATATAAAATTAAAAAGCATTATTCCAAACATATTAGAAATTTGTTTCAAGTAACGGCGAATTTCCACGTCCGGTCCATGAAACTCCCACGTATCTTCCAACCTGTATGTTTGCCAAAAAATTGTTACAATAATAATTGATTATAGAAACATTCTCTACAAAACTAAAAAGGAACAAACTCGGTGGTTACCGCAGAAATTTTGTGGAAGTCTATAAGAAAAGGTAAAAAGAAGTAATCTTCCACAATCAAAAATATATTTTTATTTTGGAAGGTTACTTTTTACTTTTTCCCTATCCATAAAAAAGAACGTTTCAGTGACATACCGTTCTCATTTTAATGTTAAGAACATTTTTTTTAAAATTTCAATTTCTAAACTTTAGGGCTGCTGAGGCAGATCATAATCTAATCCGATCGAGCTCAAACTTTGAGAATCTCGTTATACTATCTATTGGCAACATTTTTAGTAGTTCTCTTTAAAGAAATTTCGGAAGTTGATTTCTTGCAACCATCCTAATGTCCCAATTCAGTTATGTAATGTAACAATACAAATATAACTAAATAACATTCACATTACTTCTGGCTAGTTCCCCTGTCAGTCTCCTGAAAACTAACTGCTAGCCTCGGCCGGCACTTTTCGATTTAGTCCAGGTTAAAACATTGTAAATCATTTCCTCAAATTTTTTAACAGAAATACACTTCAGGAATAAGAGTCAATAAAATCTACGTACGAATAATCATATTGTGAAAAGATTGTAAGGTGAAAACATTGTAAATCATTTCCTCAAAATTTTTAACAGAAATACGCTTTAGGAATAAGAGTCAATAAAATCTACGTACGAATAAATCATATTGTGAATCGTACATGAAATGAATCTATAAATACTGGAAAAGTTGAAAAATTTGGTTTCATCAATTTTAGGAATAGTAATTTTAACTCTAGTTTTAAGAGGAACTAGATGCTGGAAATTTATTCCACAAATATTGAGAGGACGCAATGGAGATATTTGTGGTATTAAAACGCGAATGCTATTCTTGTATCTGTGAGTCTCACAGTGAGATACAACGTAATTTCTTTAATTGTAAGCGCGGCTATAGGGATGGTGTACGCTCACTCTACCTATCTTCCTAAATTCCAGGGACTCAAACATTAGTGTAATGTCAACCCGTTTGAAGTGAAAGTTATCGTAATCAGCAGCGAGTCTCTCTCAGATACGACGACAGCAAATTCGTATTTTTGATCAATTTATAGTTTTGGTTCTTACCCTTCTTTTTATGGTTTTCTTCTAATTATTCTCATTCCTTATGGTAAGCCAATTAACAGTTTTTTCCGGTTGACTACAAATGATATTCTCTTCAAAAATACTGCCCATGAATCTCAGCTATTCAATGACTATTCGCGTACGTTGTTATTTGTTTTTTGTTTGTTTGATTTTAATTATTGAATAGGATCTCACACAAGTTTTGACTTGAATTGCCCGAATGATATAGCGATAATTCAACAAATATTGACATCTTTCAAAGAAAAACATATCGTTTTGCATAAAATTGAAGAAAGTTGTAAAATTGCAAGTTTTGGGGGCATGGAATGATGGATTCATGCGCCTGAGGAGAAGGTACACTTTTGCTTCTTATTCTTTGAACATGGAACACACGAGTGGTTTTGGAAAGTCTCAAAATTTGATAAATTATTTGTACATTTTTCGTAATTGGTCTTGTCTATACTGTTCTTGTAAAGGTTTAGTAAGAAATAATATATTCAAGTCGTTCTAAAGTGTCTTGACATTCTAATTTAAAAAATCCGACCTCGGCTCTTATTATCGGCTCGTCCGGAAACGTTTCATTTCCACCCCCAAAGAATCACATTTTGTTCTAGTTACGTAATGTATGTATCTGTGGTGAAACCTCATGTCTAGTTAGCAAAATACAAAACGGGCACTTGAATAAAAATAATTAAAACCATTTTGAACCTTACAATAAAATATTAAAAGCATGCATATTATCATCTAATGAATTACAATCGAAAGTGGTTTATATAATTTTATGGTTCTCCTTGAAATTGCATTACTTAAAAGTATATTTAATAAGCGTAATATGAGACATTTACAATCACTCGCCAACACTTTTAATATGTGACTATATAATGTACTCTTCATAAAAACTAGTTGGTTTTATGTCAATGTCAAAGAAGTAGTGTATTTTCTTTTTGATATCTATAAAAGAAGACTTTTTAGAAATGCTTCATTAAATGATTAGATACATTTTTTAAAAAACGCGCGCTTTGGTTTTAAAAGGAGAGGGGGAAGTGGCAATAACTGAGACTGCACTCTTTCCGCCACTCCATTGAACCAACCGTGCAACGTTAGTAGTTATAAATATCACCACTAGATGACTCTTCGTATACGTGTAGTATTAACGTACGCCGCTAGGGCGCAGCAGTGCTGTCATCCTACAACTTCTTTCGTCAACGCTGGTGGAGAAACAGAAGAGCTTCTGGTCCGCTACGAGGGAGGACTGTGCGCTTTGCAGCTCAATACCGCACTTGCGACGCCGAAAACTACGTGGTTCTACCGGCCTTGAATTTTTAAAACTTCCCTTATGGTTTCACATTTTTTAATCATGTCCTACACTGTCGTTTTCTTATCTCAATACAAAAATACAAACACATAAAATAAAATAAAATATAAAGATGAGCGTCTAGTGCGGAAGTGTTCATTCCGAGGCACGATCAGTTTTTACTGACGACATGAAGATAAAAATGCAGTTAAATGATATCAGTAATGGAGAGAATTGTGATCAGGAATCATAATAATACTTTAAAAATACCTATAATTTCTTGCTATTTTCCTATCAATGTAGAAAAATTGTTACTTAGATATTTTGCCAGTATTTTAGAAAATTTAAAACATAAGTGCTACTGTAAAATTGTAAAATTATGTTTCCAAAATACAAACGATATATCCGAATCGCAAGAACTGAGTTTCATGTCATTTGAAAAAATATTACATATGTGTGATTCCTGTACAGAGTTCTCTGGAATTCAATATTTCAAAGACAGTTTCCATATCCTGCATTTCATTCAAAAAATATTTTAAATAAGTTCAGCGTAGAGCAGGTTCAGCATAAGCAAGTTTCGTCAAACACTACTGGAAGGTTCATTTTCAAAAACATAGGTTGTGCTATATACAGATATTGAAATGCATAGCATAGACAATTACTGAAATTAATATGAAATGAAATTATTTTCAAGTCATATATATATATATATATATATATATATATATATATATATATATATATATATATATATATATATATATATATATGAATGAATATATGTATTAAACGAACGTAATTTAGTTCTTGAACAATAAGTCAAGATATATAAGTGCGTTTTCGAGTAGAACATACACAAACATAGAAATTTACAAATCTTGTAACTTAAAGTCCCAATTTGATTGTAGTATAAAAAATTAGTATTTTTACTTTACATATATCTAAAATGTAAAAAAACCAGTGCAAAAATCGATTATAAATTATTAGTAATTGCGATTTCACACTTGAAATTCTTTAATTACGAACTTACGTAATGAGAAAAGTTAAATTGAAACCTCTAATTCAAAGAGTTTTACCTTATTACTTTCGAAGAATAATTTTACCTGCAGTGTAAATACAACTAAATTCCTAATTCTTCAACTTCACCAAGGGAATCCTGCTCAAATATCTTTAAAATCTGCTGACTAGTTCGTTGTGTTAGCTATTGAGACTGATTCAGCTCTAGACGGCTCCAATTTTGTCTCGAAAATTCTCACAATAAAATGTTTTCGCTACTCTATGAAATTACGAGAGCCACATGTTGAATAAACTATTAGAGGTTAAGGAATTAGGAATTAAAAATTAGGAAAATATGGTCGTAGGTGTATTTTGGTCAAAAAAGGTTTATAAAATATAAATATTACAGTAGATACTTGTAAACCATAGTGTTAGTTGCAATGTTCTCTAAAGTAAATTTTATATTTTGTGTGTAATTTCTGATTTTTCAGGAAAATGTTTCTGAATATGTTATTGAAAGAGGAATAGGATTTAGAGTATTGTCATTATGGCAACAAAAGTTGTTCAACGTTACTCGAATATATACAGGCAAGGTTTATGAGAGCGATTATTGGCCGAATATCTGCAAATAATGTTGTTTTTTTTTTTGTAAAGTAGGTTTTAAGTTGGGAAATTGACATTGATATGAGCTGAGTTACATTTCAAACCGTTTGGTGAAAACATGTTACAATTATTACAATTTTGAAAATGCTTAATTACAGTTACCCCAACTTTTATTAACATGAGTTGTGGGAACTTTTAAAAATATTAGTGCATATCTTGATCGCTGGAGAAAAATATGAGACTAATTATAATTGTTACACGTTAACAATAAAATTGATGTTGACATGAATACCTCTTAGCACCAGAAATGATTTCCGCAGCCTAGTGCCGTCTTCTTTTCTGACAGGTTTGTTTGTGCATCTGATTCCTATGGTTTTCAGTTTTCTGTGATGAAGATTGTGGGATTTAAACCCCCTGTATGGTGTGACCTTAACGACTTTCTCAAATCTGACTGCTATGCATTATTAACAAACTCCTTGTAAACGCATTGTGGTTGACTGTCACACAGAATTCAGTACACTACGCGTTTTTGATCGAATTCGGCACTCAATGCGAAGACGAGGAGAGGCTTGTACTCAGATAGGGCACTTTGAATATTGTATGGTACGTGAACAGAGCATTCAATCTAGGAAGTTTAATAATTCCATTATTAAATCTATCAGTAATGGCATTATACTTTATCTATTTTCTCTGTGCAAAGAATCCATTTCAGGTTTTTTGTCATTGAATTTTGTTACATCTTGTAGGGAATGATAAACATCAGGTCCATATTGCAGAATCTCTAGCTACTGATTTTCATTACAGTCATATTAAGAGTATTCATAGCAAAATGGTTGATATTGTAGAAAGCTTAACATAATAGTCAAGTTCGTGAATCCTTGTCAGTACCGACGAGTCTGCCAATCAACCATGTCCTGTTCTCAATCTATTCAAAGGTAATTATGTTTTACGAACAAAGATCTAGAAATAGTGAACTGGAGTTAGTGTTGGAATAGTGGCATTTATTGTGTAACTGAACGATACACAAGTCGTATAATGTCCAATATACAACCATTTTTAAATAAGATTTATTTGTTATTAGAGTTTCTAATTAAATTACAAAGATATAGGATATCTAAATTACGAATTAGAATACATTCAAATAATTACTTTTTTATTTTTTTACCCAGTGTATACTTTGACATAAGTATTTTTCTGATACCTTTCAGTAAAAGTCAATTCTCGATATTTCTTTAATTGAAAAGTTGCCCTGAGACTCAAAGATATCGACTATTTCTGAAAGTCAGTTAAAAGTGAACATTTAAATTTGGTTTCCCTCACCTTCCGGTTATTTCAAGTGTAATGTAACGATAAAAAGAATACAACGGAAAATGAAGTTATGAACCGTTGCATGATGAAATAGAGCTTGGTGAGACTTGATTTCACGACACTAAATCAAGTTTTGGATATGTGCGTGAAGTAGAAAATTACATCGACATAGGATCCGCAAATATAATTTTGTATTTCCAAACTGCTAACATTCGTTGGTTGCATTGTTGTATTACAATTGAATTACATTGTTGTACATACAATTTTTCGGGTTTTGCTCTTTGCAAACGCTATTACTCATTTTCCAAGTATTAATCTTATAATTAACGCAGTGTTTTTAATTGTAAATCTTAAATATGAAGGATAAAAGGAAAAGTTCAAGGTATTCAATATTTCGAATATTGAGTATATTGGCTGATGGAGATTCGAACTATTGGACATCATGTTCGTAGAGAAAGGAGGTGAGAAACATCGCTAGGTTCAGAAATACCACTTACTAGTGTTCATGTTATCCTTCATAATGTACCAGTTATATATTATTTTCTCTCTATGACAAAGAAAAGATAGTGGACATTACATTATTACCGGATGCTTGCGATGAATTTATCTCCTTCATGAGAACCTCACATCCTGCAGCACCTGCTTGTTATTATCATCGTACGGGTTATTTTGCGGGGAGACTGCCCGTAGGCAGACCTGCTTGTTAAGAAACAGTGCATTCACTACCACACGTATGGCGAGACCAGTCAGAAGCTTAGAGCTGAGGGAGATACCTGGTAAGGGAAACCAAGCAAACTAATGTGTAGGCCGGCGCCGGATCTCACGTTCTATCAGCGGAGGGACACCACTACCTCCCGGCTGTCACACACTACACTCACAGGACCAATGACGAAGGTAGTTGTTGCGCCCGGAAACAGCAAATACTCGTTCACTCATTCTCTCATTCAATATCGCATTCATTCATTCTCTCATTCACTCACTCTCTCACTTAGCGCATTCATTATCTCACTCATTCTTCTCTCACTTACTCTCTCACTCATTTATTTATTTATTTATTTATTTATTTATTTATTTATTTATTTATTTATTTATTTATTTATTTATTTATTTATTTATTTATTTATTTATTTATTTATTTATTTATTTATTTATTTATTTATTTATTTTAATTTGTTGCGTCTCCACCTTGACGCAACGCGTCTCCAAGCCCCCTTAAGGGGCGTTGAGCGCTTATGAGCGATTCTCTCACTCATGCATTCTCACTCATGCTCTCACTCTCTTTCTCACTCATTCTCTCACTCTCTTGCTCACTCGTTCTCTCACTGTCTCATTCATTCACTCACTCTCTCAGTCATTCATTCTCTCATTCACTCTCTTACGCACTGTCACTCACTGCTCCCTCGAAATAGGTCCTCCCGTCGCGGAGTCGTGCTAGTGAACCTCGCGGAGGGTGCGAGCGAGCGCCGCCGCCGCGGCCGGAAGGGGAAAGGGCGGCGCGGCTGGGGGCGGGGGCGGGGCCGCGTGCGGACCTTGAAGGTGCGCTGCGCAACAAGTAGCCGGCGGACGTCCCGGCGCCCGCGCCCCAAACGTGGACGCAAGCGGAGCGCCAGCGACAATCGTCTTCGGGGCTGAAATCACGCAGCCAATCCAGAAAGCGAAGATAATATCACTGGGAGAATCTTTTATTCTCTTTTAGGGTTGCTTGCCTACAACACTCTTATCTGTCAACTAAAGCTAGCTTCACGTGCTTATTTAAAACTACGAATGAGATATGGTTGATGTTTGGGTGATATCGTACTTGCATGTTGTCTATAATAAATGATGGATTGTGTTAAGTGGACAAATGAAAGACGTGGTAAAATGGCGGGTGTGATGATTATAATAATAACAATAATTCAGAGCGTGATTCTCATAAACGAGACCCATTGACATTCATTACCAGTTTTTTGCGAAAGAGCTGTCTTTTTAACCGGAAATCGTGTCAATGTCAAAAGTGGCTTAAACACGAACACTGTTAAGTTCTGATGTATTTAGTATGTTGCTATTTCATGTCTAATATTACGCACTTCTGATTGCAAATCGGATGTTTTCTCAACCAATGCATTAACTAAGACCTCGATCACATTTACTCCATCGTTAACTCAAGGACATCTTTCAAGCAAATTCTATAGCCCATCGCAATGCATAGAGTATCAGAAGTAGTACGCGAAGAAAAAAACGTCGCTAATGAATTCATAGTGGTGAAGAAGAACGTGGTTACTAAATGTCCTCAAAATGTTCTTGTACACAAAGGAAGCACTGTCAATCTCTGTTTACCATCTCGTGACTCGCTGCGGAACGTAGAGAAACCATTTTATGTTTTACTCTGAAAACTTTTTAAAAAATAATGAAATTGTTTAGTAACGTTGCCGGAGATGGATCTGTTGCATCCGAAAAGCTGAAGAAACGTTTGCGCAATATTGTTTTGGAAAGTGTCCACTCCTTTAAAACCATTGGGGCATCTACTAGCGTACTAGTGGAGGGGCAACTGACGGTTGCTGAATAGTAGCGAATTTTCACAGGAGCAAAGAAGAATCTAGAAGGAATGGCTCTTCGGAAATTGGAACAACACAGAGAACGGTGATGATGCGAACCTGATGCCAAAGAACATTGATGTTGTGAATCTGTTAAAAAATGTAGTTTGTATGTAACTTACCTATTTTCCCTGAACATTTCCTGTGGATTTGTCATGTAAAGGTATAAAACCGTTGTCTTATACCATAACATGACAAATATATATGTACCTAAATATGCATCAATTGTTTGGCACCTAAACATGCACCAATTTTTAATATTTTTGGCACCTATTTTATCATCTAAATTAGCAAATGTTTGCACCTAAAAATCCGATCTCTAATAATTACTACCATTGTGGTCGTTCAATTTGTATCGTTACAAACATTTGATAAACACTACTGTTTGTACACTCCAAAAACGTGTCCTAAGTGTTTAAACTTCCTGAAAGTTGCATCACGTGTTACTGTTAGCGACTGCCGAATATTACTATCCCCTCCCTCAATCTTTCCTAATACATTAACTTTTATTCCCTCTTTATAGATACTCCACAACACACCAACTTAGGTTATTGGAAAGATTTGTTTGGGTTACTTTAAGTGAAACGAAGACAACTGTGTATATATATACACAATACCTATATTTTTACCTATATTTTTATTACCTTTTTTTTATAAAGTAAGATATGGTTACGTTTTTCAATATTGTCAACTGCATAACGTTGTTTAGTTTAAGTTGTTACAATGCGATTTTCAATGATTTTCTTGCTCTGTCATCATGATTGAAAATATTTTAATCATACACACTAATATTGTTTTAGAAACTATAAAAATAATAGGGTGCGGATAGACACGGCGAGGTTCGGAACTTCGTCCTCCTCGATTGGATATGGAATAAAGTGTCTGAGTCAACACTACGGAGAATTAACTACAAATAACATGTTCTTATGGAACTATATTATCACCAACTGCTTCTCTATCCGTTGCCGTGTACACGTATGCGCGTTCCTTTTTGCCGTTCGCGTTGAGTGCTTTAACTGTTTGTGAAACAAACCCACGCCTCCCGCGACCGAAGCCCGCAGCCGCTCAACGTTGAAACCAGGAAATGGCTATTAAAGGCGTTCGTTGCTCCGGACAGGTCGCGGTTCGTTGCTGACCTGATGCGCGCGGGCGCGACCTCGCTGGCCGTTGCGTCGCCGCGCCGCACCGGCCCGTAGGAGAGAGCCCATGCCCCGCGCACACCCGGTCCAGCAGCATCTCGCGCCGAGATGGTCGCCCCGCTGTGCGGACCCCGCCGCGAAGGCGACGGAGGGGGACGGAGGGGGGCGGACCGGAACGAGGGCAGACGCCCGTTCCTGGTCACTTCGACCCCCCTTGCCCCCTCGCCCCCCTCGCCCCCCTCGCCCCCCTCGCCTCCCTCGCCCCCCTCGCCCCACTCGCCCCACTCGCCCCACTCGCCCCACTCGCCCCCCCACTCGACACCTCCCCCTCGCGCGCCGCCCTGCGGCGAACGCAACGCATTCACCCCCACTCCAAAGAAGGCTCGAAACGCGCAACCACCTCTTACCACACGGAGGGCTCCCTTCGGTTCGCAAAACTATGTAGTTATAACAAAGGGTTTCCGTTTACAACGAAGGTTGAGCATTTTACTCAAACAAATTTCGTGAGCTGGCTTACTTAAACTGGGCCCTAAAAGTGTCAGCACTTGCTCGTATAAACAGGTGTTATAGAACAAACACCAAAAATTAATAATATCTTAAAATTAATCTAAAAGGCCCTTATACGCCTGCATTGTACTTTGTTTTGTTTAGCGGGTTGCGATCGATCTATCGAAAGGAGTCTTCGTTTCTACGTCTGGCGAGAGCACGGCTTGTGATGTTTATAGTTAGCATAGCGAAAATAACATTTTCTTAAAGTTCGACGATCAAAGAGTGCTTTTAAATGTGAAGATCAGTGAGTGTATGTAAGTGCGATAGTCAGCAATCGTCTGACACAAATATCCCTTTACAAAACGTTTTCGTAAGTTATTTTTGTGATGCACAATGCATACGCAAAGGTGGATAGCAGGAGTTTCTACATTCAGCATATGTGTACTGGTTTTTGTACATATAAAACTATTCAATTACATTTTCAGATAAATTATGGTTAACCTGTGTTCACAGTAAAGAGTGATTCAATTGTTCCAGAAGTATTGAACCTCTCTCTTTTCATAAGGGTTGGAGAATTAAATATACTTAATTTAATATAATTAATTCAAATTAAGTATCCTTAACGTTGCGTTGCTAAAAGGAAAATCGTAAACCCCAAAAATATAGTTTAATGGCGTTCACTGA
Source organism: Teleogryllus occipitalis (assembly GCA_011170035.1). Lineage (NCBI taxonomy): Eukaryota > Metazoa > Arthropoda > Insecta > Orthoptera > Gryllidae > Teleogryllus > Teleogryllus occipitalis. Next base: position 116,031 of record BLKR01002911.1, read on the forward strand.
ACGCCATTACGTACGCATCGTTTTGCCTTTCTACATCTTTCTTTTGTTCTATCGAACTGGTTTCGTCTGACGTTACCTTATTCCTTGTGAGTCCACATGATTCTAAACTGCAATTTTTTTTAACTCAATCTGCGCAATTACAACACCTTCCTCGTTATTTCAGCCATCATCATCTACGTATCTTACGCTATCTGTCTATACCAATGACACTGCCCCCACCCCGTTGTAATATTCTCATTCATTGACCTGTTTTGCAACAAGTATCATGATCTAGGAAAGGACATGGTGCCCCTTTACTAGATCCTTGCCAACCGACTACCGCCAGCGTCATATGGCTTTCATTACTGTTCACTGGCGTAGCTAATTGCAACAACTTCCGCATTCACCAATAACAGGCAATATCACTATTCAACCAACAAATCAACGTCATCACTGGCAACACTATCAAAAACATTCATCACATCACTGCCTAGAGCGATTGCATCACCGTCCCGCGTCCATCTTCTGCATCCAGCCTCACCGCCACCTCGTCGCCCTCCCCAACGTCCAGCGCATTATCCTCCCTTCGCCGGCCCTGTGGCGCGGTACTCTCCCCCGCGTCCTCAGCGCTAACCGCGCAGGAAGGAGCGCGGATTTAACGGGCGGCTCATAATCCTGGAGCACGCATTATTTCATTACCGCGCCCCGCCCCCGCCCCCGCGCCCCGCCTGGCTCCAGGCCGGGGATCCGCAGGCGCAGCTTCGAAATGGTCGAAGCACGCGCACTGCAAAAAATAAAGTAAAGCAAAATTAAATGAATGAAATTCTGGCCTAGGTACACGAGGTGACGAAGGCAGGAGGGCGTTGGGCGAAGACTATTCCGCCTTGTTCCGCCTTGTCTATTCACATAAAAGGGGTGGTAAGTTAGACTTCCTATTTCAACTCCGGTATGTTTGTGTGTGTGTGTGTGTGTGTGTGTGTGTGTGTATGTATGAGTGTGTATGCGTGTGTGTGTTGTGTATACAAGTCCTACATTACCAGTCACTACAAAATAATGGAAATAAAGACATCTATTTGCTCACAAAATCGTAAAAGTAGGGTGCGGGGGAAAATATTTGAAGGTATGAATTAACCGCTTCACGTGGTCCATTTCTATCTTAAATGAAATATTTAAAATCAAAAAAATTAACTTAATATAAAAAATGAACAACGACGTGTATTGCTGAAAATATTGAAGAAATAAAACTTCAAATAATTCTTGACCCCTTTGGCGGTGATGGCTAACCAATCCAAAGAGTCTTCTCGAAATTGAAATCAAGTTGGTAATAGTAATATCAGTTATCCAGCAAACTAAACCCATTCTCTTATAAACTATGTAACTTGAAGTTCTCTTAAATGAAGAATGTGGCAACACATCACACTACCGTTGCATACTGAGCATCAAATCACTTCCTATGGAATTCTTTTTTGCACTGTAATTTCGCGGGTGAATTTGCTTGTTTGCGACTTTCACCGTTGCTCCATCATTACCCCATTTTCATTATCACCTATTCAACAGAAGTTTGATTATCCGTAACATAAGCGAAGACATATGTGCAGGAAAACATAATACAAAACAATTAAGAGAGTGGGACGAAGAAATATTTACTAATCTTCATAATTCTGTACTTCAAGGGTAATTGTTTAACCGAAAAAAACACTCCTGTGTTCTGAAAAATGAATATATGAGTAGTTAACGAAAATGAATTTTTTGTCGAAATCTACTAATGAAATAAATGAAATGTTGGTAATAACAACACTTTTCATCCAAATAGCTGGATTGCCAACAATACTTATCAATAAACTAGTACTAGAAAATTCACTTGTAAATTGAGAAAACTTTCAAAAATGTCTTAAAAGTAGACATTTAGTAGGAAGCGGTATGTCAAACTATTTGATATTCTTTTTCTGGTCATTTAAAACGTCACACGTAACTAATTTCATTAATGTTGAAAGCATTTTCGGCCGTATTACAACTAATATCTTCAATGAACTTGGTGACTGTGAACTATGTAATAGAACTCTCTCTCATTAACTAGGTCGAATTCAACCGATCCCTAGAGGGGAATACTATTCTAGTGACCAACTGCTCTGATCGTATTTTCTGCTTCTTCTCCAATCAACACCAAGCAAATACCAATATAAGTCCCTAATATAGCGACCACGGCCCCTGCGCGATTTTTCCTCCCTCTTCCTTGTCCTATTCTACACCCTTTAATTATACACACATACATTTGCAGGCAATACACCACACAAGCCGGGATACCAGTCGGAAACTTAGTTTGTCCCGGAAGGGGCAGTGCCTCGCTGAGGGGGTAGGACATTCCTGGAGGGGGAAATCCCCCACAAGCCGACGTTTAGGTCGGCGCGCGATATCGCCCTCAAGCATACGCAGGAACACCGATATCTGCCGCAATAAAACATTCACAACTCTAACGAAACTAATGACCGTATTAGCTGACGTGTTCGGAAATATCAATCTATTGAAAGCCTCACAAGTGTGGCCTATGAGCTGCGCTTGGTGTGGGAGTCGTGAGCGCCCACCGCGCGCTGCTGGGAGGGGGCGGCGCGGCGCGAGGGGGGCAGCGCTCGGAGGCGGAGGCGGAGGTGCGAGGGCGCCCCTTGGGCGGCGGGGCAATGGCAGCGCGCGCGGGAGCAAATGTACGAGGAGTTGCTCACAAACGGGGCGGAGGCGCCACAAGGGGGCAAGAATCGGCTCGGAGGGGTTCATGCGGCAGGACGGCGGGAGAGGACAAGGCTGTCGCGCTTCGTAGAGGAAGATGGTGGAAATGCAAGGAACGGATGGGAAATAACAAGCGTTGCAGTTGTTACTCTCAATCAAGATGTGTATTGGTTAAGACAATGTTTACGTCCTAATGTTAACGAACTGAAAAAAAATAGAAGTGAAGATATAGTATGCGGAATTTGAGATATGGTGCTTTATGGAGGACATTGCTCAATATTCACATTACAATATTGGTGATCTTGATATTAATTTCCTATTCTGATTCCTAGATTTTTCCTGTGCCGTTTTTCTTGTTCGTTTCTTTTGATCTTGGAACCCTTAAGTATTACTCTACTTTTTGTACTATTTTAATTGTTTAAACATTTATTTCACCCTCCATCTCTTATAAACATATCTTAAAATCGTATCCTTAATGCTGCAATGCCCCAATAGACTTAGAGTCCGAAAGATAGCACTTTTTATTTCTAATTTCATTTTCTATTTTGGAACTGAAAAAGATCTGGTACTTCGACTTTTGTTGCCTTCATATCAACTGGATTTGAACAAAGAATCGTAAATGGCTCATTCATACGGATTCATTCATTTAGAAAGTCGGAATGTATAGAAGAACTAGTGTTTATGGCAAATTCTCATTTTTCTTAGAATTATCTGTTCAGGAGACACGAGGCCCGTCATGAACCATGTAAATATCAACATTTCTCTAAATAATAAAGATTATTACAGTATCGAAAAAATGTATTTCAAAATAACATCAGATTATGGATAATTTTTCGAAGGTTCCCTACTGAAATTAAAACATAAAATGTGAAGAACCATTTGCCACCATCTTCCGGACATGTCGCAAATCGAACGTATGAAAATATAAAAATAACTCAATTAAAATACGATTCAGAATCTAAACTAGATTTAAATCTCTCTCTGCTCTTCTAGATAACCAGATTTATGTGTCCCAACCAACTTCTATTATCATGCGTTTTACTGATCAGGAAGTTGTAATTCAATTTTTAAGTAGTGATGTGCAGAGAATTCTTTCTGATTTCAAGGTGTATTCGGAGTCTGAGATTTCAGGAATATCATTGAGCAGCAATGTTGTCCAATGATATTCGTGAAATGAAAGAAAGCATGAAATATGGAAGAAATCAATGAAGAATGTGTTAATGTTTAGTTACCTCCTTTAATTGTATTAGTACATTGACCTTTTATTAAAACAGACAATTTTATTTTAATAATTTATGATTATTAATTATTAAAATTATTATTTAAAGTATTATTATTTTAAAAATAATATTGTAGGGTCTGTTTTAATGAAATATAATGCTATTTCAATAAAAGAAAGAGTAGATGGGTGGGTGGGTAAGGGAGAGCACAAGGTTTGGGTTGGCGGACGACTGAATGGTATTTCTCATCAACGAAAAATGTATAATTTATATTCTTGAAGAATTGAAAAATATTTATTTAAAATTACCATTATTATTATTATTATTATTATTATTATTATTATTATTATTATTATTATTATTATTATTATTATTATTATTATTATTATTATTATTATTATCATAATTATTGTCCAACGCAATCTACACTATCCACCCCGTTCCCACTTGTGGCTGCCCCGCATCATCTCATATACTATAGAAGCAAGTAACGTAGCTGCCCTACCATTGGTCCACCTGCCCACACGGGCGAACACTATCGCTAAAGAGGCTCTCTGCCCATCGTAATACCAGCTCGTAGTTGGGGCTCGACCGGCGGCGGCTACCGATCGATCTGCGAGCCATGCCCTCACCCTTTACCCTCCGCCCACTTACCTCACCGCCGTGCAGCATGTCCGTAATTCGCGGCGCGCCCGCCGCTGTGGCCCGGCGGCAATGGCCAGAGCCGCCTTCCAGCCCAACCCCCGAACGGCTCGCCCAACCACCCACCCGATCGCTCATCCGCTCACCCGTCCAACCACCCGCCCACCCGCTCAGCCGTCCAACCGCCGATCCGCCCACCCACCCACCCACCCGTCCACCCGATCGCCCACCCGCTCACCCATCCACCCACCCACCTACTCGCTCACCCAAACGCCCACCCAAACGCCCTCCCAAACGCCCTCCCAAACGCCCTCCCAAACGCCCTCCCAAACGCCCTCCCAAACGCCCTCCCAAACGCTCTCCCAAACGCCCTCCCAAACGCCCTCCCAAAACGCCTCTCCCTAAACGCCTCCAAACGCTCCTCCCAAACGCTGCCCCTCCCAAACGCCCTCTCTCCCAAACGCTCCTCCCAAACGCTCCCAAACGCTCTCCAAACGCCTCCCAAACGCTCCTCCCAAACGCTCCTCCCACCGCCTCTCCCAAACGCCTCCTTCCCAAACGCTCCCTCTCCCAAACGCCCTCCCAAACGCTCCTCCCAAACGCCTCCTCCCCGGAAACGCCTCCTCCCAAACGCCCTCCCAAACGCCCTCCCAAACGCCCTCCCAAACGCCCTCCCAAACGCCCTCCCAATCGCCCTCCCAAACGCCCTCCCAAACGCCCTCCCAAACGCCCTCCCAACTGCTCGCCTGTCGATCACCTCCCGTTTCACCCATCCCGCCACGTTTGGGCCCGACTTCTCGCCTCATCTGAAGTATCCCAATGGCAACCCGCTCGCAACCTCTTCCTACTCCTTTTACCTTTCTCCCCTAAAAGGCATAGCCCGCCCGTTTGCATCCCGTTCTGTTTTCTACATGAGTATAAGCAACAGTTCGCCCAGAAGTCATTGCTTTCGAGACTGATCTTTCGCTTTTAGATTTGAAGAACATGAGAGAAAAAACTAACAAACGCTTCTTTTAAGGTTGTTCATTTTGTATTACTCTTGTATTGTAATGGTCAGACACAGTAAGGAAAGCTTGTTATTTTGGAATTAAACATATCTAATGTTTGTTATTTATTGAAACTAATTTCTAATTATACCTTAGGGTGCTCCAAGAAGCAGAGACAAAGGAACAATGGTCTTCCTTTAATATATGCAGAAATTAAAAAAAAAAAAAAAAAAAAAAAGGACGTTATAGCTAGAATTCATACACGCCTCCGAAAATTCTGTAATGTTTCCTATGTTCGAGATTTTCTCTCAAATGGTGCGTGAACATCAATTTGCATTACTCATAATGGAAACTTTACAAAAATGTTTCCCCCTTCCCCGTCTCAAAACACCCGCCAGGATACAATTGGGCTACACCTCAGGTAGCAAAAAAGTGAAAAGGGATTATTTGGCAAGCGAGCGTGAGGGGAAATCTGACCGCGGGATGCAATCGGGCGATCCCCGCCTCACGCTACTCCACCAACCCAGACCGCCCGCTCGTCTGACACCCACCCACCACCCAGTCATCCGCCCGTCCGCCCCTTGTGAGCTAACATACCTGCACGCTCCCCCCCCCCCCCCATCCCGCTCTCTCTCGTGTGTCTGACAGCCCACCTGCCTTCCCGCTCAACCAAACCAACCCACCGACCCACTGCCCGCCCGAGCGTCCGCCCACGGGCCCAACCGCCGAAGCGCACACCGCCCTCCCAATCGATGCAAGCGCGGGAGAACGGCCGCTCTGGTGCGCGACCCACCCCGCCCCATCTGCCCGGCTTCGCCCGCCTCCGGCCGCACGGCGCTGCCGAAAAGCCTCACGAGATTGCAGGCGCGTGGTCCGCCTAGGTCCCAGTTGACACACTATACTCTGTAAGAAAGAATTATGGCACTTCGTATGACTTATCAGGAACCTCTGACTTCATAATTTTTCTTCTCGCGTCAACCCAAATCGGGTCATAATGCTTGCTTTTTTGGTATTCATTTTGTTTACGTCTTTTGAGGAATCACTCCAATTAGTACACCAGAATAATATATTATTGTAATACTTCCTTCAGGACTGCCCAGAAATCAGAAGTGATTTCATTAGCATCAACATGTTAGTATTTCGCGCAGTACAGGAGAAGTAAAATAATACTCTCAAACCATTCTGGTAATCTTTAGGAATTGCTTGTTTGAGGAGACATATATCTCTCAGCTCAGCATTATCTAAGAGAAGAAATGAGATGTTTCTTTCAATTAACCTCGGTTATATATGGAAAAAACATAATGTCTTCCTAAAATGGACAATTTATTTACGCTCAAACAACTTCTGTATGATTAAATTCATAAAATAATAAATAAATTACTTTATCTTGTTTTGAAAACTCCTCGAAAGTTGGTTATTTACTGAATTCCCTTCTTTCTTTCACTTCTGTGACACTTTATGGGATTTTTCATAACCTTCCAAAACAGCGTAGTTCAAATCTAACTTATTCCATTCTCAAATGTGTGAGGCCCAATTTTCCGTCCCTATCATAAGCGCGTGAATGCGGGAAGATTTTGTTTTTTATGAAAGCGTCACAGACGGAATGAGGTGTAAATGAAGTCAAGCGCCTCAATGCCTCCCGAATATTTTAAGACAAGGATAAACTACAGCGAAATAAATTAATTTACATGTTCCTGAAATTTGTAATTTTCTTCCTTGATCAAAATTTGCTTATTTTTTAAATGAATAACTCCTTTTAAAACGTGCTATTGTGAAATAACCCATGCATCAATATTGACGTTAAAAATGTTCTTTGTTTTAAACTGTCGCTTATAATAGAAATTCTTTCTTATTGAAATGTAATTCTTGTGTATATCCTCATGCATATTCCTGTACCCTCACGATTTCCTTTATAACGTCAGTGGAACCCACATATTGTTACCCGTGTGGAGAACAACCTGCTGAACGAGACCGTCCCGGGAGGCGAACGTGAAACCCGTTTGGAACAGTGAAATAACACCGAGGGGAATACTCGCGTTACAGGCAGTGCGAAGTTAGGTGCAGCGCGTCGCTGAATCGCGAGTGATGAGGGGCGCGGCGAGAAGGGACGGAGTGAGCGGTGCGTGAACGCCCCTTGATTTCGCTTTCTGCGCGCTCCGCGAGGTAAGACCGGCACCGCCCCAGCGCGCTGCCCCTCGCCGCCCCGCGGCGCCGTCCCGCACCACCGCCCTGCGCCATCGCCTCGCGACAACGCCCCGCACCACCGCCCGACGACGTCACCCTCCGCGCCACCGCTCCGCGCCATCGCCCCACGACAACGCCCCGCGCCAGGACCTCGCGCTAACGCCCAACGCCACCCCGCGCGCTACGGCATCGCGCCATCGCCCTGCGCCACCGCCCCGCGCCACCGCCGCGCGCCATCGCTCCGCGTCAATGCCCCACGCCACCGCCCCGCACACACCGCGCGCCACCACCGCGCCATCGCCCCGCGCCAACGACCCGCGCCACCACCCCGCGCCATCGCCCCACGCCATCGCCCCGCGCCATCGCCCCGCGCCATCGCGCGCCATCGCGCGCCATCGCCCCGCGCCATCGCCCGCCATCGCCCCGCGCAACGCCCCGCGCCAGGACCTCGCGCTAACGCCCAACGCCACCCCGCGCGCTACGGCATCGCGCCATCGCCCTGCGCCACCGCCCCGCTCCACCGCCGTGCGCCATCGCCCCGCGCCATCGCCCCGCGCCATCGCCCGCGCGCCATCGCCCCGCCATCGCCATTCTGCCATCGCCCGCACTACCGCCCGCCCCGCGCCATCGCCCCGCGCCATCGCCCCGCGCCACAGCTTCACACCATCGCCTCGCGTCTCCACTCCGTGTCCCCTGCCCGCACAACTGCGCGTGAATTTCCCAGCTGCGCCCCGCCCCTTGCTCCTGTCTCTCTGCCGTCGCCGATGCCCTGCGCCGCCCTCTGACGCCACCTGCGCGGGCAAGACCTTCTGGGCGCCCGCGGCGTCGCGGCGCCTAGGGCGTCACGCTCTCCCGCGCCGCGCGACCACCTGCGTCGGCGCTGCACCGGCTCTACGCCGCCCCCTCGGCGCTTGACCCCACAGACCCTCGTGCACACCCAGACTGTGCACGAGCTGTGTCGGGCTGCGAGCTCATTCCTTTCAGGTTATTTTCTCCCTTCTTTTTCTCTTTTGCCGACTCTTGGATGTAATCATTCAACGGACTCGATTATAAATGTTTTTTCTCTACTTACTTTGTATTTTATTAAGATATTTTTATGTTTTCCACACATTGTCTCTTCCACTTGTGATGACCCTTTTATCTATGTTTTTTCTTCATGTTTCGATACTGTTTCCTTTTCCTCAACTGTCAATTTGACCCTTCTTCATTATTCTTTTCTTTTATATGCGTAATTATTAAATCATTATTCCCTTTTTTCCTTTGTGTAACTCGTTTACGCCCTATTTATTGTTATTCCAGTATTTATCTACCTCACATTTTACTCTTCCGTTTTCATTTTTCTTCCTTACAAACGATTCTTTTCTTATTGAATATACACGTATGTCATTATTCTTGGTTTGTTTTTCGTAGTTTCTGCAGTTCGTATATTGTTTAGTTTAACGTTCCACATTTTATTTATGATGATTATTTTTTACGTCTATTTTTGTTTCGTTTGGTTTTTATTTCTCACTAATACCTTATACGGTGATCTAGTAGAGGCATGGGACGTCTTTCTTCTCCGCATCTTTTTTTCTTTCGTTCACTTCCTTTGCTTCTTTCTTTCGTTTGCTTTCTACATTTTTCTCTTTCTTTTCCCCTCGATTTCTTCATACTTTTAATACAGTATTTTTATTCTATCTTTTCTTCGCTTCATCTAAATTGTCTCCACTACCATTTCTTCTCATTTACGTTACTTCTCCTCACTAAAAACCTTTCCTCCTCCCGCCTCGTTCGGTTTCCTCGCTCGGTGACATTTCGCTGCAGCCCACGTTCCCTCCGCCTCCGCCGCTGCACTTGCCGCTCCTCCGCGGGCCGCCGCGCCGCCGTCGCGGCGCCGAATTCTTATGCAAATCCGCGCGCGGGGCTTCGAGCCCCTGCGGCCGCGCTCTGCATTTTCCCTCCCGCAGCGCAGGCGGCCGCGCGCGATCCCTAAGCCCGTCCTCCCGATCCCCGCCCCGCCCCACAGCGCCCCGCTCCACCCCGTCCCGCCACACCACGCCCTTCACCTCACTCTACCACGCCACGTCCCGCTGCGACCCACCACCCCACGGCCCTCCCTGCCACGCCTCACCCCCTCCGCACCAAGCCAAGCCACTCCATTCCACCGCCCCGGCACACCCCGCCACGCCCCTAAGCCACGCCATGTCATGCCATGTCATGCCATGCCTCTGTCACAGGAGCTCACGGCCTCGCCATTCACGATGCTTCACTGTCAATGTGGCTACTCCTTCGTTGATAGCACAAGTAGTACAGCCGCTAACACGTCATTGTCACCTTGTCAGATGTAGGTATTTATTTCACCTAGGTGCAAGTACCATTCGAGGACCTTGTGGGATACCCCAATATTATAGAATGAAAGTTGATGTTCCAGTTGAAGATGGAAAATTGTTGAAAGAGTTGAATGACAAAATGAATGGAATAGGGAAATAAAGAGAAGTAAAAGAGGATAATTTCAGAAAAAAATGTTTTGCTAACCACTAAATCTTGAAAATGTGCCTAACCCTTTGCCTCGGTACTCCTGTACCAGGAACTCCTACACAGCTTCCGATATCGACTTTATCATCACCACCACCGCCCATCTCCACCGCTATATTCGTGACTTTCTCAACTTTGCTATTCACAGTTCTGAACGCCTTCACCGCCCTCACCATCAACAGAACCCTCATCACATTTACCGCCCTCGCCGCCCTCACTCCTCATAGCCCACCTATCTTACCCGATCACCTAAGACCTGAGTCTGTCGCCTAGGCATTGCCTTCCACCTCCGGGGTGGGCCCGACGCGAGCAGTTCGCGTGAGGGAGTGCGTGCGGTGGCGAGAGCCGCCAGACGGAGGGGGCGTGCGTGGCGGCGGCGGCGCCGCGGGCGCGGGGCGCCGCGTCTCGCAGCGCCGAGGGGCTGCGAGGGGTGAGGGGCAGGCACCTGCTCCCCCGAAGTGCGCTTGGATGGGAAACCTCTGGCAAGTGCGGGGAGGGGGCTCACCACTCTGAAGCGCAACTCCGCACTTGGGAGCCTGTTGGTGGTCCTGACAACCTGTTTCCACAATTCTGGAAATCAACCTCGGGATCAAATGCGCATTACTACGCAAGCAAGAAAGTATTTAACTCATCATTTTATTTAATGAATTGGTTTTAAAATCTTCATCTTTAAAAAGTGCAAGATTTTTCTTAATTATTTGAAAACATCAAACATATATTAGGTACATTAACTAACCCACAAACCCATTTTGATGCAATAAGACGATAATTATATTAATTATTACATAAATTATTATAGTGAAATATTTTTTCTTCTTACTTCCTGTCATTTCTTTGCTACCGCCTACTGTAATCATGCATTAAAAACAACAATTCACAAAAGTATTAAAGACAGTTGAAGATCAATATCTGAAGGTGAAAAATATATCTTGGCATTGAATGCTTTGGACTTATCAGATTTGAAATACCAAACATGACTTTAAGCATGAAGATAAAAGACAATAAAAATCAATAAATGACGAAAGTATAGTTAATGCGGTTCGTGTTATCGAGGCTTTGCGACAAGGTAGTTTTTAATGATAATGGTAACAAGTCTTAAAAATGTATTAATATTTACTCGTCATTTTGTAGTGGATATTGTTGAAAAGTAAACTATTATTTATAAAATATTAGTATCATATTTCTACAAAAATTTCATCATTTGGAATAAAATGTTTAAAATATTAGATTCCATTTTCATGACGCAAGTTACTCATGAGAGACGAACGCAATAATGTGCTTTAAAATGTTAGATTGTGACCGGTATGTGATAAATATTTCAGTAATGCTATCTCACAGATAGCTAAACCACCATTTGCCTCTCAAGCACTGAAGGCGTGGTCCGGCGTGATCTCAACCCGCATTTCGTGAGACCGGCCCAAGGGCCGAGTCGGAATTTGCTGACCGTTACATCCGTTATGCGACTCATCGCCACTCGGCTACTGGCTGGTCCTCCTCCCGGCCCGCATCCCGCAGCCGCCGCCCAGCCCGCCGGACCAACATCAGTCCACCGCCGCCACCACCACCGCCTCCGCCACCGCCTCCGCCACCGCCACCGCCGCGCCGGGCCACTCCGTCGCGGGACGGGCCGGGCGGGCCCGAGCAACTTTCCAAGTTTTCAAATTAAGACGGGAGAAAGACGAGGAGCCAGCAGCAGAGAGAGAGAGAGGGGGGGTCCGAGGCGGAGGCTGCGGGCCGCCGGCGGCGGCGGTGGCGGCGGGGGCCGGTAAGGTCCGGCGGCGGGCGCGACCCCGCGGAGCATCCCGGGGCGTTCTCACAGCCCGTCGCCGGACACTCGCCCGACCGGAGGAGGCCGAGGACGCAGGGCGCTGGACCCGTCCGCCCGCCCCGCGCCCCGACCCCCCCCCCCCCGGATTACGATCGGCGCTGCGAGGGCTGCTGCGTGCGCTTGCGAAACGCGCGCCCGTCGGCCTCCTCGGAAGCAGCGGCTGCGGACAGCCTTCCCTCAAAGCGCCTTCGTGAAATAGAGCCGGCGAAGGAAAGGAACGAAAGGAATCGCGAATTGATAGCGATGAGTCGTGGAGTTGCGGTCAGACTCCTCGCTTTCCACCATAGGGGCTGCGGATCGAACCTCTTCCGATTCAGGTAGAATTTGTGATGAACAAAGCTAGTTAATGGAGGGTTTCTTAAGTGTATCCCCAGTTTCCCTACCTCTCATCCCAAGTCTCGGTTCAAGTTTCCCTACATCACATTTCACCTTCTGTTCCGTCTTTATGCTCTCATCGGGAAGGGGTGGAATATTGAGACAGAGGTAAGGCTTGCGTCAGACACATGGACATGGATAGAAATAAAATGTTATGTTTCTATAGGTCAATACAAATATCATCATTGAAAATATGTTTATTGACAATCCAAGGGACATTGATCATGTTTCTCAAAAATATTGTTCAAAAATACTTTGAGTTTGTAGACTTTTGTTAAGGCAGCGGCACAATTTAATATATTTCTGTATCTAGTGTTATAAAATGTATATTACTTACTTCATTTCTTAACTGTCCTTACTTTCGATGGAAGATTATCTTAAAAAATTTGTTGAGACATCAATAGAACTAGACTTGACAGTAACACGTAGGAAATTAGAATTATGCAAGATATTGTGGTTTTCAGGTTCTCTAAGAAAGAAGTAAGTAATTACGTACTCGATTAACAGCTGCTTAAAATCAAAAGGGTAATGCAAAAAAAGAACCCGTAACGTCTCTTTGAAAATAAAATTGATGGTAATATGCAAAAGTTCGATTCATCAACCCAGGAAAAAACCGTTAGTATATTTGGATCTTCTTATTTACATAAACAATGTCTTTTTATGGCTTCATTTTGTAACAAAACTTATTGACTTATGCATTTCCAGATCTTATATCTTTGTATTATTTCGTAGTAAGTCTTCATTATTGTTGCATAATGTCACGATTTTTGGTACAATAAAATTTCTCAACACGTTTTAGGGGTTTACGTTGTCCTATATGATAAATTTTAGAGTTCTGTCATTTAAAAGTTCATTTTATATTCGGGAAAACTAATATTTAGTCACTTCAAACCAAAAACCTATTATTACTACAATTTTAAAACATTCACTTAACGTCATGATTGACCTAATATCATTATTTTGGAATTAGGTGTCGCGTACGATCTTTTAAGTGATTTTTAAAATAATATATGTTTTCCAAATCTCCTTAATAAAACTTTTTCCGAACATTTACTCATGTTTTTCTCTTATTGTATTTGTACTATAAATCTTGTAACCACATCGAGTAATGGTTTAAAAGAAAGGTATTTGCAAAAGAATAAGTGCACTGTTACAATTACACAGAGGTGAAGTTCCATTCAAGAAGTAATTCAATTTAAGAGTGTACTATTTTATAATCACTTTATTACAAGAACCTACGAGTGAAAGTTGTGAACCTACGAGTGATTTTGTGAAAGTTGCTTTCGTACTTCTCAATTGTTTTTCTCCTTTCTTAAAACCATATTTCTTGCAGAAATATAATTCATCTTGCTGACTTACTTGTTCGTCTAAAAAGAGAGAGTAAGGAACTAATTATTTTAACAAATATTAGCTACACATAAAATGAAATATTGAGGTCCAAGTGAAATAATTGCCTCATTAAACAAGAACTATGATGCGCGTTTGCCCCGGTGTCTCCGAGCTCAGCGGCTCGCTCGTAAGTCTCGCGTCGTGTGGAGCAAAGCTGGCGAAGTATGTAATGGGAGAGTTATTGATGGATAACTGTGTTGAGGGGGATTTAGTTTTAGAAACTACAAATAATAGATTGCATAAAATGTGTAGTAATTGTGAGTTCTATAAACTAATAGAACTTTGTAAAGAAGACTCTTTAAGTTCCGAAGCTTCGAAGCAAGTACGAGCTCATTCCTAATTCAAAAAATTAATGGTGCAGTGACTCTGCCGTGGATTCTAAATCCGACAGTGGTAGATTTTCGATCCTAGCTACATAGATCGCTAGGTTGTCAATAAATCATAAATTTAGTGACGTTTGGTACTTTTCCTCTTACTTTATTTAAATTTTGAACGAGTTGTTGCATTGGATGGAATTTCTTGTCTAATAATGCTGAATTAACTTCTCCACATTTTCTATATTCTCTAAATGATACGTGTGTCTTTATTTCTATCCTTTACAGACACATTTGCAAATTTAGTGGTCTTAAAAAGTTTGTACTCATCGGAAATTACAAATTCATGAAAATTTAAAATAAGACAACGAATTAATTTTTCTGAAAAGTAAAAAATATTATTTTACTTTGTACACAATAGAAAAATTTAAAACCCAAATGCAATAAGAAATAAACATTAAATGTTATTATTACATTTTCTTGAAAAAACTGACTAAAAACTTAAAACATCTAGTAAATCGTGAAATTAATTGAAACAACCTTATTCTAATTATTGTAACACTAATGTACTGTTGCACGGTGTCGGTACAACTGAATTAATTTCCCACCCAGATCTAAAGACCTCTATTCCATTAATTTATTTTGTTATGCTATTTGCACTGATAATATTGAGAATGCAATTTCAATACTTGGGAATGTGTCAAAAGTTCGCAAAAATATTTCTTGTACACTTTTCACCTCCGGCTCCGAGAAACGATGGACTGGTTTGGGGACTCCGAGGGTTCAAAGGATCCGGGGTCGAATTCTTGGCTGGCGGGTCTCACTGTGACTTATGTTGGTTTTCCTCTGTTAGCCCAGACGGATGCCGAACCGGTTTCGAGATGAATGCCAGGCGGGCCCTTCCTCTCCCGGACTTCGGCCGTCCCGAAAAGAAAATCATGTATGAGCAATGAGCGCGACAATCAAGATCGGCTTAAGATTCAGTATCGCTTTTGTGCCATCTACAAAAGTAACAGGCGCAGAAAGCCAAACGCCAAAGTCCTACGCTAAGGCGTTTCCAAGAAACATTTGCACATTGAAAATATACTATACATTAATGATTCATTTAGCATAAAGAAAATTAAAGATGTTTACTCTTAAATGCCAAGGACATACACCGTCAATGGTTGGTAACGAGGAATTAGTTCGTTCGAAATTCCTTTTTAAACTAAACGCAACGTTAAAGCGCGATACTAAACGAAAATGAACAATGAAGTTGTTAATAAGGGTTCATTTGCACACCTATTATACGCGGAATTGAATTAAATGTAGGAGTCTGATTACACCACTTGCTCAAGTTGCACGAGCAAAAAATTTAACGATTTCCTTTCATGTCGATTTTTTAACGGTAAAAGAAATGTATTTAAAAAATAATCTACAAATTATTGGCGAATGTTCACAACCTTTTGTACCAAATATAATTTTCACACAACAGACTTTACCGGAGGGGAATTTTATTTAATTGACTTCACAATGTGTACAGCGTGAATAGTGCAACGCACGCGCAAGGCGTGGTGTTGGTCGATTATCCGTCAACGTGTTTGTGGAGAGCCGCTTTGCGAGGTCTACCTGGCAGGCGCTCTTCGTATTTCTTTGTTTCCAAACAAACTCCTCCGAAGGCGGCGCCCTTGAAGTGCGCGTGCGCCGTGGGTGGGCCCCGGCGGGCGGCCCTTCGCGCAACCCTTGGCCACGCCCTTCGGCCGCGCGGGTTGTTTCCACGCCTGTCCGCGCGAGCGCGCAACGCAACTGCCAGGTCCTATCAGAGCATCAATAGCCTAACGAAATGACGGCGGGCCCGCCCGCGAAACTTTTATCCGGGCCCCTTTAGAAACGTGTATGTCTCTGTACTTGGCGCGGCAACCCGCGTACGGGCCATAGTCTACCAGAGGCGTCCCGACGTCGCGGCCATGGGTTAAAGGGTACGTGTGGTTAGCACGAAGACTTCCCCACGCCGCATTCTGGTCTTCTCAACCTGAAAAGTGAGTTTTCTCGTCGTCTCACAGCAACATATACTGGGACATTGCAAAGAAAACGCACATTGTAATCTTGCCCGATCGGCAATCACACCCGGGGTCGCGCCATGGAAAGCGAGCACGTTGACCAATGAGCTAAACTACGACGACAGAAACGTGTATAGCAGACACACATACCATTAATACTTTAAATAATAAAAATATCCCCTAAAAATGAGGCTCTTTACGTGGGCCCACCGCCTTCACGGGCCTTGCTTGCCCGAAGGTTACGCCACTGCACAGTGCGTCTGGAAACCTAGCGGCGCGCTGGGTCGGTACAGCACGGACGGGATTTATTAAATTATTGTTTTCCTAAGGATGGGACGATGCAGGCCTTCCGCCCTTTACAAAAAGGCCGAAGGAAAGATCTTCTAGACATACCGACATGGACTTTCCTTCCGTACCAACGACGTCATCGGCATGTCGGGACAGCCTTTCCTCCGTTTCAGTGGTCAGGTTATGTGAAGCGTGTGGAGGCAACATGATCCAATTTTATTATGTTGATCCAAAATTATTCCGAATCTAATGATATTAAGTTTTACTTAGTCTTTTAGCCAACAATCGGAAATGTAATGCAATTGGTTAGCTAAGCTATCTGTATGAAGGTGTGACATTCGCCAAATTTAAAATAATAGATACATATAAGTAGTGCAATTTTAGTAAAAACAGGTTACATTAGTGCACGGTGAATAAATTATTATACATTTTCGAATAACAAATTGGTTTATTCATCGATGTAAATTATGTTTGTGTCTTATTTGAGTAAATAATTTTGTCTTGTCTGTGCCGATTATATTGTTAAGTGTCCAAATAAATTAATGCAATTATGATTGTATTCCGTAGATTAATATAATATTACACACTTTCATAATTTACCAAAATACTTATTCATATACATTTATCAAAATATCAAATTGGGCTTCAAATTCATCATGAGACACCCTAAAGTCTATTCAAATAGTTTTTCATATTCCATCAGGTGGAGATAATAGTACCTGAAATTCCCTTTTTGTCATTCTTGTTCAGTTAATATAATGAACCTAGAATCTGATTCTTCGATTCCTTGCCTGATTTTCTTCTTCCGATATTAGAAATAAACGTAAGGCGATTGCTTTTTAATTTAACTTTATGGAGCCGTTGCGTTCGATACAAGACACTGAGCAAGGAGCTAAACTGACTCCGAAAATGTCGGAAGTGTCCGTTCGGTCCAGTTCGTCTGTCCCGTCCTCAGCCTGGCAGGGCGATCCAGCGATTTTGGTTTTTTTTTTTTTTTTTTTACACACATTTATTCATTTTGAAGGATTTACATCGTTCAGTACAACTACTTTACAGATGTATTTTTTCAGACTTATTCTAGTTAAAATATCTAAGCTAACTTAATCTATGCATTGGAGAGGATACTCTAGTGGAGAACCTCGGTGTTATGAATTGTCGTTGGCTAAAATTTTGAGGAATGCTTCAAAAGGGAATCTGTTTTTTATTCGTGTGTGGGTTGGATTTTTCGGAAGTTTGTAATGGGATGCTGCTGGTATGTCTGTTAGGTTTTGGTAGAAGTTGTGTGATATTTGTGCTATTTGGTTTATTATTGTATTGATGTTTAATTCTGAATGAAGTTGTTTATTACTTATGAACCAGGGGGCATTTGTGATTAATCTTAAAAATTTGTTTTGCATAACTTGAATTTTATTGACATTTGTGGGGGCTGCGTTTGTCCATATGGGGCATGCATAAAGGAGTAGTGGTCTGATTATTGTTTTGTATAGTGTTGTACTGTTTGTGTATGACAGAGATTTATGTTTGTTGATTAGTGACCGGAGTTGGAATAATTTATTTCTTGCTTGTTTAATTTTGATATCTATGTGGGTTTTCCAGGTTAGTTTTGTGTCCAGATGAAGTCCTAGGTATTTTATGGGTTGCGATGGTGGGGTCCAGGTGATGGGGGAGTTGTTTATTACTAGCGGAGTGGGGGAGGTGAACTTTCTGAGTGAGAAGATTTTTGCTATTGTTTTGTCGGGATTGAGTTGAATTTTCCAGAGGTTTGCCCAGGTTTCAATGTTGTGTAAGTGATTTTGGATTTGTGATCGTAGGTTACTTAGTGAG
This sequence comes from Teleogryllus occipitalis, assembly GCA_011170035.1. NCBI lineage: Eukaryota > Metazoa > Arthropoda > Insecta > Orthoptera > Gryllidae > Teleogryllus > Teleogryllus occipitalis. The sequence goes on from BLKR01002911.1 coordinate 134,334, forward strand.
TATCCTGAGGCGAATAGGGCTGTATCGTCTGCGAATTGAGCTATATTAGATTTTGATGATGATGGAATGTCTGCTATGTATATGTTGAATAATGTTGGAGATAAAGGGGAGCCTTGCGGGACGCCTGCTTTAATTATGTGTGGGGTGGAGTGGTGATTGTTGACTATTACTGAGAATGTGCGATCTGATAGGAAACTTTTGATGATGTGAATAATGTAGGTTGGAGTTCCAGCTTTTATTAGTTTGTAGATTAGTCCCGGGTGCCAAATTCTGTCAAATGCTTGAGTGATGTCGAGGAATGTAGATATTGTGTGTTGTTTTTTCTGAAATGCAGAGTGGATGTGTTCTGTTAATCTAAGTAGTTGGTGTACAGTTGAGTGGTGAGCAATGAAACCGAATTGATGTTTGGGAATTAAGTTAATGTTTTTGAGATGCTGGTTTAATCTGGCAAGGATTAGTTTTTCGAATATTTTGGCAATAACAGGTAGTAAACTGATGGGCCGGTAACTGTCTACTTTGGAATGATTTTTGTTGGGTTTCGGAATGGGGTGAATGATTGAATGTTTCCAAGTTTGGGGGAAGTATCCTGTTCTTAAAATTGAATTGAAAATATTGTTTAGGAAGACTAAGGCTGACGGTGGGAGATTTTTTAAGATTATTGAACTGATTTTATCGTGTCCGGGGGCTTTCTTATTTGGAAGTTTCTGAATTAGAGTTTTTATTTCGCGTGGAGAAATGTATTTTATTCTGTGGGGTATATTAAAGATGGGGGAAGAGGCTATTTGTAAGATTTCATGGTGTTTAGTGTGAAAAGGAGAATTATTGGGCGTAAACGTATTTTGGAAATGTTCTGCTAATGCTTCTGCTTTGGCGCTAGGAGAGTGTATTTTGCCTGTGTTTGTTGATAGAGGTGGAATTGAATTATTTTTTTTCAGAATGTTTTTTGTGGAGTGGAAATGATATTCACCTGCGACTTCGCGACACACGGATGTCCTCAAAAGAATCCCTCTTCAACGCACCACCCTGGGTGTACGTTTTGTGCATCAGCACGAAGTCTACTCCGCTCTAGACCCACCCCTGCGACTCGCGCTCTGAGTTTTATTCTCTCAGCCCACGTGACTCGCGACCACATACTCTCGTTCGCCCGACAACCAATATCACGTGTTCACCGCGACGCCACGTGGTTCTGCCTGTCGACGTGGCTGCTGTTAGTTCCTACAATTCCGAATAGTAACCAAAATACTTCTGGAATGTTGTACACCTCCGTTCCAGCCCTCGTCCGCTTGCGACACACTAATGGCCTTTATCCTAGTTCTAATCCTAAAGCTTCGGCGCCTGCCTGGAGCGAGGTTCGTTTGTATACATTGCAATGTAAATGTGTCTATGCGTTCAAAAATTGAATCTAGGGTGAAATAAGCGTTTTAAAGTATGAAATGTGTAAAAATATTTGTATTTTATTTCTTGATATCGGTGACTCCATAAGATCTCATTGAGCTTTTTTTACCCAAATATTTTTGTGAATTGTATTCATATTTGAGAGATGAAAAGGAAAATAACAGTTGTCCTGAGAGTGTCATCGCACCTGAGAGCCGATCATGTAAGTGTTCATTAAGATCCCACGTCTAGTCGACATCCATCTATGTTCTGAAAATAATTACAATCGATTGAGTTAGATAGAATGAGTTAGCTGTCGTACATCCTTAATTTCATTTTTACTTTATCGTAATACTATGTACTTATGTAGTAAATAGAAAGTATTGCAATGCTTTTCTATTCGAAAAATAGTGTGAGCGTCATGGAACTCGGACCCTACAATCCTTACCTACTTAAATATTTCCTCAAAATAACTCAACTTGTTTGGTACCAAATCCAAAGGATATGGTACTCTTTTGTTTTTCTCATAATTCTCGAAGAGTGTCCTAGGTTCCTATTAACATTTGCCCACTGAAATATAGTTTTGAAAGGGCTCGATGGGAAAAAGGGAACTTAGGGTCTACTAAATGACCTTCATTCCTTTTATTTGGCTGGTATTTTCTTCTTATGTGCGCTGACTTGTAATATCCGAATGTTGTTCGTGTGTCCATTGGAAACAAAATTGAAAAGTTTGGGTAGAAAATTTAAAAATTGGTCTACATTAAGTTTTATTAATTTAACATTTATTACAATTATCTTACCCGTTTAAAAGTAATTTTACTTACACATGTGAATCAATAATATTATTTTTTTACTTGTAGTAGTCTCTCCCCAATCATTTTACATTCTCTTCGTGTATCGCGCATCGTTTGTATGAGAAATTCCCGCAAAAGAACAAATAATTACTTTTTAATTATCGTGTGACTTTTCGTTTTTCAGTCCTTGATGCAAATCACTTGTCCGGTTCAGTGGCTGTTGGTGCCCCAAGAGACTGGACATTTCTCGAATGACGGAAATGGAATTTTCAAAATTCAAAATACGAATACATAATTAAAATGTAAGCAAGTGAAATCAATTTAAACTAAGTGAAATAAAAGTCTATATTGAAATACTTCTTACATAATTTTATTCATCGTGTTCGCGCATATACACCTCTAGCGCACGTGGTTCTAGCTTTGATTTCCACTGGGCATTAAAGTTCGACTCCAGAACATTGCAACAAGCACTATTGCTTCGAGACATTTCACACAAATAAAATTATTTTATTTCGAAAACTTCACTACCTTGCTATATTTGGCAATAATGAGCCACACTGGCTTCCACAAAACACTATAAGGGACTTCCATCCGGAATGGCTACCTTTACACAAAGAACTCATCGTTCATACATCAACATACGTTAAGTTTCAACAACCCTAAAATCAAATGAAAAAAAATTCTCCAAATATCATAAACAATGCATTGAGTGTCGTCAATAATTGACTGAACTTTCAATAGCAGACGTAATTCATAAAACTTCATTGCAGTGAGTCAGACGAAGACAGAATATGGGTATTTCCTCGAGACTCACTCTATCGCCGCGCAGCTTGACACCTCCACTAGCTGGTTGCGCCACGAAAAGGCCGTATGTTCGTGCTAAACCGAAGTACCAAAGAGTAAGCAGTAAATCCAGTAATACAGCCAACAGCGTGGTGTAATTCCTGGCATGGCACCAGACACCGGAAAGAGCGACAGTTGGACGCTCTTTGGGTTCAGAATGATTTCATATACATCGATATTGCTGCAGTATCTTGGAAATTGAATGTCATTAAAAGGAAAATGTATATTCCTAAGATATTATGAAGTCTTTTTCATTTTCTGGGGGTTGCAACTGTGCAACCTAAGCACGAGCCGCCAGTGGTCCGGTTATCAACATTCTGAGAATGCATTCAGGAGGTAGCCAATAATACAAAATCCTTAAAGTATTTAAAACTTAAAAATTTACACAATGTGTTTACATTTTAAACTGTTGACATATACATTATTTTATTAATTATTAATCAGCATTTAAGTTGTTTGGTATTAAGAAATATTTTTAATGTAATAAGATTTAAAAAATGAACCAAATGTCGACAAAGAAAAACTGGCAGATGTTTCTCGGGGAATCAGTTGATGTCACTGTCTGATCGAGAGGTTCTAGGTTTGAGTCCCAACTTTTGCAGCTGCATAGCTGGGGCGAGATCTGTCGCTATCTGGAGGAGAATTTTAGCGGCCGGCTGCTATGATCGGTAGTTTTCCGTGGTTTCTCCTATCAATACCAGGTGAATGCCGGAGCAGCATAACTAACGGGCCACGGACTATGCACGATCTTTCCATCCCTCTCCTTGTCCTATCCTGACTTTTACTTGCACTCACATTTGCATGCACTATTCTTCCACACATGTCGGGAGACCGGTCGGGTGTTTAGAATTTGTGCCGGCTGTGGCGGTGCCCCGCGTGTGAGAGATACCTGGTTGAGGAAAATCCCGCTAGTCGACGGTCGATTGGCGCCGGATCTCACCATCCAAAGTGGGAAGATTACTGCCACATCCCAAGCAAAAAACATGTACTATACTTACGGTACTAATGAACGTAGTAGTTGACGCGCCCACAATGCGATCACTAGTCAATCAATCGTAATGAAAAAATACTTATCACAATCAATGTTTGAGAACTACAGAATGAGTGGCAGAAATTAAGAGAGAAAAGACGGCTTTGAAATACATTTTTAAAGCTATTATTACCTAGCTTTGAGTGAATTAATACTTTCAGTACTGATCCAATCCAAGAGTTAATGTGAAATTAATAGCAAACCTTGACCCAAGAGATACTGTCAATAGAATATTTCGATGTAGTGCAATTTTCAGTTCTATGTAGTGAAGAATTGTATGCAACAATACATTTACATTTTTGCAAAGCCATTACTCCAAGTGAGGGATGGTAGGTAGTTTATTTTATTGTGAATGCAGAGTTTTAATTTGCAGGAAAAAAGAAAGTTTCAACATTCTGAGAATGCATACACGAGTTAAACTAAAAAAAATTAATTACATAAAGCATATGAAGCATTTAATTACGCTCTTGCCCTTTTCAGAAGCTGCCTGGGACTTCCGAGGAAACGTTTCCCCTGCACCAACACGTTGCCATGTAAGCATTCTCTTTTAGTTTCCCTTAAACTATGTTGTCTCCAGCAAAATTTCGGTATGTTTTAATTTGTGAGAGCCTAACTGTTGTAAGATCTGGGTACACTCGTGAAACTATAGTAAATTGGTCATTTCAGGAATCGAAGGAGTAACATGAATTTATAATTAGAATGTTACTACAATAATAATAATTGTTATTATTATTATTATTATTATTATTATTATTATTATTATTATTATTATTATTATTGTAGGAAACGTATTACAAACTTACTACTTTATTTGAATTTTCAAGCATCCAATTGTAAAATTTCTTTATTATTTTTATTTTAATGGTTCCCATTTAATCGTTTTACATGAATACTGTTAATCAAGGGCAGTAAAGAAGTAGTCCGGTATTAGATGTACATTGCTGCGGGATACAGAAATCTCAGTGTTTTCATGTTTTCGTTGTATCCTAATGGCACTATCACGAATATTACCTGGCTGGTTTCTGAAAATTTACCATTAGATGCTGAAACAGAAAGTATATTTGTGCTATGACTCGACAAAAATATATTTTTACGTTTATTAAAAATATTTTTTTTCTATTAAGAGTCGCAGACCTGTGCCTTTCCGACACTCGGAGATGACCAATGGGGGCAGGGGTTCATCGCCGCACCCCAGAATAAATTGCAAAATATTTTATCTTACTTCTTCTTATACATTTGTGTTTTAAATGTTTCTAATTTATTTTTGATTATATTTTAGTTCTATTTCATTTTATTGCAATTCTCTAATATGTTAGGTCAGTGTAAGAAAAAGTTATTTACCGAGTCTTCCTTTGATTTTTCACAAGATAGCTCATTTGTTGCGACGGTGTTGTCACTACTGGCGTAATAGTACGCGGCCTGCCGTAACGGGATTCTGATGAAAGACCCCGATAAGCGGAGTTGTAGCGAGGAATCGAGCTTAATGCGTGACGTCGGAAGATGGCGGAAGCCCCACAGGCACACAGTGCGAGATGCCTCGCAGCCCAACGGACGAAGAGCAGCCCGCGAAGGAAATACAACAATTACTTCAACGTGGGTGGAGGAGGAAAGAGGGAATAAGAAAATAATAAATCAGTAAGACGAATAGTTAATATCCATTTACGTACCACCGTTGTTTTTTACTTTCTCACTACAGAGTAGAGACAAAGTTACGTAATACTGCGTGAAAAACCTGTTTTCGGCAGAAAAACGTTTAGTACTGTGCTCTGGTAACGAAAAAGTGGATAAATCCAGTTGCTAAATTAAGAGAACAATTCTTTAGCACGAGTCGTAGGAATAATCCATGTTTTGTGGGTCCCTGATACCGAAAACTAGACGTCTGCCCGTCTGTCTCTCTGTGAACAACGCCAGAAGCTAAACCATTAAGTCGACTTTCTCCAAAATTGATTTTCCCCAATCGATCTGACTGATGTCACGTTGCCTTGAATTTGAAATCGATATTTTCATTTTGTGGGGTGTTTTATATGTAACCCCTGGGACATAATCTACATTTTCAAGAAAATGGCTTCATGGTTTTTGATTAAATTTTTGTTGTTGGATATTGTGAAGGACGTTTAAGAGAATGGCGATAGTCACATTTTCGCTGAAAACCCTGATTTTTCGAAAATTGCAAAAGTTGAACATTTTTTCGGAGACTTGCTATAACTAAAATATTAAAGATAGAGATTTTGCCCTTAATGGAATCTGTTCGTTAAAGATAACTTTTTAAACAAGGCCATGTACAATGTTTCGAAAATTTGAGTATCTTAAGCGTAATTTTTGGTAAAAATACGGGCGAGAAGGTACGTGATGTTCTAGCACCATTAGTGTTTCTTTATGTTACGTATTATGCTATATTGATGTAAGCCTAGAGTAAAATAACATCACTTCATTGGTCCAGGCGGGATTAGATTTGAATAAATATAAAAAAACAGTAGTAGTTTTGAAACTTGAAACGTGGTTATCACGAATTGAGAATTTTAAATTAGTCTTTATCCTCTCCCCCATTCAATTGTAATTCCTATTTACGTAAGAGGAAATAATTCTCGTTAGGCTATGAGAATGGGGTGACAATTATGGATAGAAATGTGCATGTCACTGTTCTATTTTTCAGATGGAAATTTACAGAACAAATTTCTTTTTTAAATCAAAAGAAAAAATATTTCGAAAATGAATAAATTATTGAGGTGAAGTTTTGCTACGAATGTGATTATATTACGAGGTAGTATGCATAAAATAATCGTCTTCTGAATTATTTCAGTAGTATACAAACCTTTTCCGCCTCTCACACGCAAGGTCTCTAAAGAAAGAGAATTTGACGGGGACGTGACGAAGTTCACTTTGACTTTAAAAATATAAAGGATTTGTTTAAAAGAACGCATCTAAGTATTCATGTCAAATGCAACCCGCAACACTCGGGTCGTATTTTTCGAATCTATATCGTTAAATAACTCCTAAACAAAGCGTTCTAGGGCCTTAAAAATTAAAATTTTGAGGCTTCAAAGAAATGTTTCTCATATTGTAATCTATAGAATTAATTCTTCTTGAATATTCTATTACATTTTTTCTGGTTCGACGCTTCTCGATTCTACCCCACATGTTCATAACCTGTATAATCTGCAACTATACGTGAAATTAAACTAATTAATTGATATTATACGCGATTGTATTACAAGGGATGTATCTTACTGCTCGGTAATAACGTTAAATAAGAATAGTTGGTATTAACAAGGGTATATTCTATTGTTATCAATTACAAGAAGACATATAGAACAAGTGAAGGATGATAAGAGGATATTGAATAAAAAGATAAATTACAGTCTTAACATGGAAATGAAAATATACGGTAGAAGGTGGGGTTTAACTTGCGAGAATTCTTGCACGTGTACGCTAATATCTCTTTTATTGCGCAAACTGCAACGGAAGTTAAAAATCCACATAGTTTCAGTAAAGCCTGCCATGATTGTAATACTAGAAATTTAGTTAGATGTTTAGTGATATTGTTAATTAGACTACATCTTTCAGTATTTTCTGACACAGCTTATTTTGGTAGCATCTCTTAACTAGTCTTTCATAGATAGGGAGAATGTTATGAAAGGGTGAAATTGTTTGAGAAAGAAAATTTTGACACCACAATGGTGGACTTATAAGATGTTTCTGCCGCGTATCAAAGTACTCATTATTCATTAGAACGATAAACGATAAATGATATTAAGATTTTCCTGAATTTTATTAATCTGTCCTAATAAGCAAAATATATGTAACCGCAATGCGCAGTTGGCTCAATGCCTAACGGTGAAGGCAAAGTATCCATCTTTTCGATGCATTTTAGCGCAAGAAAAAGCACATGACGAGTTTTGAAAAATGCTCAAAGAAATATATTGCTCTTAGACAAGAATCGCATAGAAAAACACGCGTCCCTAACACAGATGGTTCGCATATTAATCGGGATCAAAGGATCACGGCTAGGAAGAAATCAGTCGAGCAATGAAATCTTTTCCAGGCAGCAGAGATTTTCAGATAATCTTCTATAAGTACATAATTTGCTTCATACTATACTTCCAAACGTAGTCACATCAATAATTATCGCCCGGAGGTGAAACATTTCGGTCTTTAATATTGTACATTTCAAAACTTGTTTCCAAACGAGACAACTTATGGTGAAAGTAAACCATGGCTAATCAGACTAATCATCACCATCATTCAAAATAACTTCCTTCACTGACTCATTTGCAGCCGACCTGGGTAGCTGGGATCGTTAAAATCGGTGTGATGTCTCGCCTCGAAGGGAAGTACTTTCGATTCACGGCTCGGGAAGGATATTTGCTGTTGTGGCATGGTGGGACTCTCCCACCTACCGTGTATGAACATTCAACCCTCTTCCTTTTTTTCCCATCGTAGTTACTCTCCTTCATAGCCGGCTAAAGTGAGTGAAAGTGGATCTGCAAATATCTCGATATCCTTATAAATAGATGATAATAAAAATCAATGCGGAGATAGGTTTGCAGGTTTTCTCCGTAGCTGGCGAAGAAGCGATGTGTTAGCGAAGAAGGGATGTCTTAGTCCGGAAAGTAGTTAGTACATACTCGTTCGTACAAACTGAAGGGCGACGGGTTGTCAAGTCGCGCAAACCCGTGTAAAGTTGTATGGTCGGGACGGTGGGACGATGTACACTGAAAGGTCTATAGAAGCCTGAAAGGATACTCTAGAGCAAATAAGAAAGACTCGCTCACTTGCATGAATGTAGTTCTAACTCCACTCCTCGTTATTTCCTTCCACAAACAAAAATCTCAAACTCTCATGTTGCTTTACCATTCACTACTGTTCAATCGGATGCAACGATACCCGGTATTTTAGAAATAGGGAAAATAAATTGACATTTTGAAAAATGATATTTTTGATCAGAAGCTCTCCAAGTTTGTGTCTATATTTTCATACTATTACAAGCTGACCCAGCAAACTTTGTACTGCCTAACAATCAATTCTTTATTTTTTTAGTTCGTTTAATACTTATTCTGCTATTCGGGACGCCAGGTCAGCTTGAAAGCCAAAAAAAAAAGCTAATAAGTTAACAATTACATTATGACAAAAAATAAAAACTATAGAACACCTAAAATTCTTTTAATAGTCAATAGTCAAAAATATAGTCAAAATATTTATAGTCATATTAATAGTCAAAAAAAAACACAATAAAAATTACAATTTCACATTTCTTATTATGATACCTACTTATTATATTTCATTTCATTTTTACTTATTCTAAATTAAGTTTTTTTTTATTGTAGTACTTTATGGTACACGATATTTTTTGTTTGATTACCTGGAGCGTAAACAAATAGAACAGATGGTTTTCCAACACGGGAACAGGCAACATACAATTGACCATGCGAGAAACATGGGTTTTCTAGATTAATGCCACAAACACTTAGACTGCCCCTGGGATTTGTTTACAGTCACAGCGAAAGCAAGCCACAACTGCAACTGGAAACTGCAGTCGTTTAAACCTGAATGGTACGTCAGTCTGAATCATTGGGATGCGGGGTATCAAACGTCTTCTCCTTTTTTATACTTTCCTTTCAATATGATTGCTTCTATTACGTTATTCAGTAATTTTTTATCACTAATCGTGTGCCGTTACAAAGTCGCGGTTGGTTAATATTTCGCAACATTAACTATAGATCCAACCTTAATTGAAGATTGTGAGGCGGCAATTGTGGCAAATCTAGTGAGTTTAAAAATTCCGGTGGATAGTTCATCATCTTCATTAGTTGCCGTATCAACTGACTGACTGATGTCTTTCAAAAGTTTTCCAAAAACACCCACTTTCTGTCCTTGGGTAGCACAGACAGCCATGTTGCTGTTTTCGTGCACTTCCCAAGCTGATGAGACGAATTAAAGTCGAAACAGAATCTGGAAAAGATGACATAGGCGTAAAGCCAAAGAATATGTTTGCCTTTTCACACAACCACTTCACGAGCAAACGCTCTCGGTGGATTCGGCGTCCCAAAGACGAAGTTTGTCAAGGGACTTTGCCGTTTTCCAAAACCAAAAAGCGAAGCTTTTGTGTCTGGAGATGTGAGGCAAAATGGGATAAGATATAGACCCAGTTTTCCAATTGTCCAATATGTCCTCATTTCGCAAGGAATGTAATCTTGAATTTTGAAATTTAAATCATTTACATCAGGGTTTCTGGCAGCCAGTATAGCTCGTTCGCTCAACCAATCATGGAATAAGTAATTTTGAGCAACATTTGGAAACACTTTTGGAATGAGTTCAGCTTTTGATTGAGTTAACTGACAAAAACCCTCAGGAAAGGTGATGCAGCCAGTCAGCACGTCTACAGGAAATTTGCCATTACCAATATCAATGAGTTGTTTAGAGAATATGTCTCCAGATTGATCATTTTGCAACATAACACGCATATTCTTGCTTAAATGTAATACCTTGACATGTTTCCACAAATTGGAGGACTTTAAACATGCATTCAGTTCATCAGCTTGCGTTGAACGTGGAACCACTGGCAATATTTGCCGAAAATCTCCTGCTAATAAAATCATTGCGCCACCAAATTGGTTTTGATTGTTCCGTCGATCTTTTAAGGTTCTATCTAAAGCCTCTAAAGATTTTTTTATGCGCCATCGTGCATTCATCCCGCACTATTAGTTTACATTGCTGCAAAACCTTTGCCATTGCAGAATTCTTGGAAATGTTGCAGGTTGGAGTTTCGTTGTTTTGCATATTCAATGGCAATTTTAGAGCTGAAGGGGCTGTTCGACCACCTTCAAGCAAAGTTGCTGCAATGCCTGACGAAGCAAGAGCAAGAGCAATTTCATTTTTTGAGCGAATTGTTGCCAATATTAAAGTAATCAAAAAAGTTTTTCCTGTACCACCAGGAGCGTCCAAGAAGTAAATCCCTCCAGTTCCATTATTTATTACTTTCATAAGAGTATAAAATACATACTTTTGTTCTTCGTTCAACAGTGGCAGATTTATTTCAATCGATTCTTTCAAAGTATTGAGATCATACGATTTTTCACGTTGTAACTCTTGATCGAAAGCATCGTGCATTGGACGATTGAGCGTGGCCATCCCCAATTGACATAATAGCTTGTCATCAAGCACTTATCCTCAATGGAAATCAATGCCTCATTGTAAATTTCTTCTCTTATTTGTAAATTCGGATTCCCTGTTCTATTGCGTATTTTAAACAAAATATCGTCACACATATTATCTTTGTATTTTACCCACAAATCAATTGGCTTTGATGGGAAGCATGTAGATATGATAATGGAAAACAATGTTCGTATTTGATGAGCTTGTGATGAAATTATCATTGAGAGTTTGATCCCAATGTGCATCGTTTTCTAACAGTTGCAAACGATGACAGGCTTCTCTGTAAGATCCACACAATTCACCTTCAACTGTTCGTAAATGTTGGAATGATGTTGGACCACGTACATTGACTAATAGCAGCGGTAAATAAAAACATTCATCGTTGCTTGAACGGAATAAATTCGGCCTATTGCATCGGTTGAATATACACCTGGGTATCCTGGAACTGGTTTTCCTTGCTTCCTTCGCATAAATTTCTTTGATGATTGATTTCAAGTATAATATTTTGCCATTTCAGAATATAGCAGTGTTTGTGCGAAATGATCATTTTGGCACGTCTCGAAAAAACTGGTTAAGGTAGTAGATGGTGGCTGGTGAGCTCTCTGTATTGCATTCTGAGCTGTAAAATACACTCTTTGTCCATTCTCTAAGTGCACGGCTAAGTGAACAACTGTGGGGTGTCTTTTATGAATTGGAAAAGAAAAAAATCGCCAAAATGCTTCATTACTGCTAACATAACGGCCCATTTGGAATTGGGTTACTTCATTTAAATTATCTGCGCCAAATCCAATCACAGCCATATCACTTCCTTTGGTTACGTATTTACATATGTACTTGATGGATTTTACTGAATGGCAAGATTCAACATTGATGTGTGCTTTGAAAGTTTTTGATAAGATCGGTGAATATGGAACAATCCAACGAATTATCTATTTCAATATCTTGTTGATTTACTTTGACAATTGTTGATCTTCCATTGTCTGCTAGTGATCGCCGACGATACAGTGGATAACCATCATTTCCAGTAATTGTTTCCGATATTAATGTCCGTGGATAGCGCTTTGAACATTTACCATCTACCATACACGGTGCATTTTGATTAAGTGTTCCACATGGACCATGTATCATGTTTTTGATAACTACTTCATGCAAGCCAGTATCTAGTTGTTCATTAGGGATTTCAGCTGATATGACTTCATCAAATTCATTTGGTCTAATTTTTTCAACCAACCAAATCAAAATATGAGCATGCGGCAATCCACGTTTCTCCACGTTTCTGCCACTCTATAGAATACATCCAGCAGCGTGTCTCACCAAACACAATTAAATCCATTAAAGATTTCAACTTTTGTCTGAAGACTCTTGCTGTAATGTCATGACGATCAATAGGTGATTGGCCAGGGAATAACGCTTGTTTAATTTCTATCCATTCTGGATTGCATGTAAATGTAATGAAAAAATCGGCTGTGCCATAATGCCTAACATAGGGCATGGCATCTTGAGCATATTCATGCATATGCCGAGGGCTTCCGATGTAGGTTGCTGGAAGAATAGTCATCCGGCCAACATTTTCTGCATTTCTATCAGAATTAATTGCATCTCGAAAGTGAATATACTCTTCAGATCGAAGTTTGGTCTGATTCAACCTGATGAATGTTAATCTCTCCGTTTCAGTCTTTACATACATATCAACAACATATCTGTGATATCGCCGGCATTTCAAGATGTGATTATCTTCATTTTCTCTGATCATTAGGCGGTATTATTAATAGTTCATTGAACTAGTTAGTTCAAAAAAGTTTTTTTGTTGATTTCAGAACCTGTAATGGAATTTATCATCTTGATTGAGAAATCGTACCTTGCCAAAATATAATGGGATATTGCAGTGCATCATATGAGCGATATGTTTCCTTAATACGTTGTAATTGATTATTTCGACGATGTAAAACAATATCACGTGACTCCAAATTTTCTCCAACTACAACAATGGCAACTTCATCGATAGTAGGTGCATTAAAACGTCCTGCATGTTGGCTCACAGGAGTCTTATCAGCTCTGATAACAATTTTGTGATCATCAGATGGCATCATATCCATTGCACTTTTAAATAGTATAATCAATTGATTGTGTTCATGAAATAAGTTTTGTAATTGTTCAACTATTGAACTTTTCACTGAATTGTTATATGCACAACGTAGATTGATTTCTTGTGGAGAATTGCCCATGAAATAAATTTGCAAAAACTTGTACTCGCTATCTGGCACTGGTAACAGAGAACCTGCTCTGTGATATATTTGACCTTGTATCTTAAAAGTTGGCATGAAATTTTCCTGAACTTCGTTTGTTGCTCCAAATGAAGTCATTTGAAAGCAGTTGTTGTATTGTTGAATATTCTTTAAAAAGTGTATGGAATCTGTTCCTTTTCCTAAACCAATGAGTACAATGGCTCTGAAGGTGGAAGCAATGGTATCAATTTCATCTTTCCATTTGTGCAACACAATCCATTGGCTTCATTTTTGTATTTCAATGCTTTACAATATTGGCAAACTGAGTTCATAGGTCCAATAGCAACACAGTTGTAGGCACTGTAATCAATTGACATATCGTAACAGAAAGCAGCTCGATTCAAACTTGCACCATTATTAGTCGAATGTCGCACTTCATGGATCTGTCTTACCCGAATTCGGTTGATGCCGGGTTTAGGGTGGCACGGTTCCTTTGGTTCCTTTTATGATTCATTATTTCTCGCGATTCCTATGTTTATAGTTGCGCGGTTCACTATCACAACTGAATTATTTATGTTCAATGTTAAATGAGAAGAAGTCACCTGATAATTTGTTGGCGTGGAATTGTGTGTATTTTCGCATTTCAAGTCTTCCTTAAATAGGTTTGTGTGTCTACTGAGATGGAAGGTATGAATTTTCTTAAAAGTGAGTGTTCCCTTTAAAATAAATTCTCTTAAAAGGGAGGGAGGTATATAATACAGCGTGAGCGACAGCGGAGGCGCGAACCAGGTCCCAAGAGCGAGGGCCGGAAGGCCCTCGTGAACATAGCACGTTGGATCCGTCGGGTAGCGAGGTGCGGTAGCACGTCGCGGACCACTTGGTGAAAAAAATGCGTTGGTTAAAGAATTGTGTAGGTTATAAAATTAAATTTGTAGCGTGAAAAATACGAATAATCAGTTCACTTAATGAGAGTACCCTACGGAGATTTATACGTACAGGGGGCTTTGGAGCAAGGAGTAGCTATTCTCCTGATCTACCTTTATTTTAAATAATTATATTTATTGCTGTAACATCATGAACTTAACTACACGCGACTACTACGTATAAACAAGGATTCAGTTCATGGAGTCGATTCTCTTCTAATGAACCGAATCAGTGAATCAAAGGATCCGTGCCACCCTAAACTCGGGATTTACCCCGAATTCTTTCACGTTCATTGCGATCTTCACGTTCCTGGGCAGTACGATTAGATTGATAATTAATTTGATTCGTTGCATTTCGGGTTCTTCTGCCTAAATTTTTTCCGTCGCCTTATAGGAGGCATGTCGAGTATAAATGAGTCACAAACACCCAACAAAGAGACGTTTACACATGACGGTATTTCAACATATACACATCAAAGAGACGTTTACATTTCAAGTGACATTTTACCATAGACAATTTGTGTTTGTCTAATGTTACCATCGTATAAATATTAATACGATACTAACGTCACTCAATTGTTTTGAAATCCCTGACTCTCCACTAACAATTCAACTTTATGGTATGGTATTAAAGTTCAAATTGACTTTTATGTATACGTTAATGTTACGAAGCATTTGTATAGGACTATAGAAAAGTGTTGTTTTTAGAGTTTTTCAGGCCATTTTTTAAATTTTTCTCTCCGTAAGAACCATCCTTGTACTTCTAGGAATATTCTAAAAAAAAGAATTAGCAAAATCGGTTCAGCCGTTCTCGAGATTTGCGCTTAGCAAGGAATTCAGCGATTCATTTTTATATATAAGATAATAATTCTACACTGTATCTTCAAGATCTCTGGTACTCGACTTTCCTGGGCAGTTGAATACGTTATTTTGAAAAGACCATGTTTCCATATTTCGGAAAACGTCACATTTCCGGAGAAGTGGCCTATTGAGAAAAGAGACTCTTCCCTACTAGTTTAAAACGAACAGAAGTTACGTCGCGTTTTCGCATGAAACAAAGCAAAAAGCAAATTTATATACAGCGGACGCCACTCATTTTAATAATAGTTAATGTTATCATTCGTTTGATGTTATCATATTTATGATGTCCCGCCCGGACTAATATTTCAATATTAATAAAACGTCGTTTATTGGAATCAGAATTCATTTTATTATATCATTCTTTTGAAACACATTTCACTTACGCACAGTTTTGAGCCATCAATGCTTGTGACTCGAGAAAGACGAGCAAATAATATTATTGGCTACTGGCGCACACGGTGTCACTTTTCCACTCGCTGTTCTAAAAAGAACTTGCTGGCCGGCGATTGACCGCCTCTCCCCTCTCACAAGTAGTCTTCCAAACTTTCAGTGTGGTTCACGAAGCTGTCAGTTCCCATTCGTTTGTGAAGTTAAATTTCAGTGATGGCCAGTGTAAAAAACTGGTCTTGATGTAAGACTTGACAATTAACGAGAAATTTTCTACCTCGTATTATTGAACGTTATGACAGTTTGGCTAAAATGAGTCAACGCAATGCAGCAGTGCAGATAGAAATTTCTCAACCTCTTCTGTGCAAGCTATTAAAGAATAGAAACGATACTCTTCCAGCAGTAGAGAAGAACAAAAACTTATAATGTAAGAGAAATCGTGTTGGGAAAAAGTATGGTGTCGAATCTGCTCTAAAAATGTAATTTACTAATGTTCGTGAAAAAGATGCTCGTGTTAATGGCCCTCTGATGCGTTAAAAAGCAGAGGAGCGTGCTAAAAAATGAGAAAGGAAGAATTTGTAGCAACAGAAGGATGGTTTCATCGAAAAGAGAAAATGTTTATAAAGGAATGCACGGTAAAGAGAATGACGCTGATCCTGCAGCTGATGAGAGAGATGATGAATGGCCAAGAATTATTTTTTATTTTTTCCCGATTGGGTGTACAACGCTGATGAAACTGGACTGTATTTTTGTGCTCTCCCTCAACCTAAGTATTTGTTTAAGAACGAAAATGCTCAAAGCTGTAAATCAAGTAAGGTGCGCTTAACTGTTTTGTTCTGCGGCAATATGTCTGGAGAAAAAGAAAGATTGTTGGTAATTGGCAAAAGTAAGAACCCGCGATGCTTTAAAGGCATTCAAAAATTTCCAGTGGATTATCATGCAAACTCTAATTCATGGGTGACTGCTTCCATATTTCAAGAATGGTTATTGAAGTGGGATAACAGGCTGACTCAGAAAGCAATTTTATTGATTGACATCTCTGCACCACACACAATGTATTGTAAATTAAAGAATATCAGCGTTGTCTTCCTATCGGCCAATGCGACTTCAGTATTACAGCCATGTCATTCGAACTTTAAAGGCGTATTATCGCCATGAGATATGCGCAAGAATTCTTGAGAGCATGAAGGAGACACAAAAAATTAGTGCTAATGATCTTGCTAAGAAGACCAGTGTTCATGATGCCCTACACCGTTTAGCTGTCATGGTATGCTATGGTATGTCATGGTAGTTATGTCTGCGAATACAATCCAGAACTATTTCCGGCAGAGGGGATTTTCAAGAGAAACATTACAACGTGAAGAAATCATGTGCCAACGAATATGATAATGGAAAACGAATTTCAGGAACGGGAGACTGTGGATGAAAACATCACAACATCTGCTAGACAGACAGAAGACGTATGTGGAATCGCCGCTTCTACAAAGTCTCAAGTGGTAACAAGAATGTATGGAAAAGAAGAAATTTACGATGATGCTGTGGAAACGTCTCAACCTTCAACAACGGTTGAAATGAGGCAGATATCGGAAATATTGCAACGAGGTGTTCAGCACAGGTCAGAGTTGATTTCATGAAACATTATGAGTACGAGATTTAAATTAATGGAATTTGCAGAGAAAACCAGAAGCATACTTTGATAGAGAACTATAGAAAATGTGCCTAACGTATAATATTATTTGTTTCTTTGTAATTTGATTGTCTAAATCAATTTTCTTTTCTCAGTGAAGGCACAGGTGAATAATACACATACTGTGTATTATAATAGATGTGTTCCCCATTGTAAACCATTTGATGTAGATGCATGAAATAATTTTCATTTGCTAATCTTTAATTAGAGTATTTTGCCTGTTATTATCAATCGGTTAATGTTATCATATTGCCTGCGGCCCGGACTGATAACAATAAACGGCGTTCACTAAATAAATGGGAACGTGCGTATATCTGTCGCGCATAGATGGAAAAACTAAAATTAATAAATTAATAGATGTTGGGTGCAATAGTCTTTTAATTGCAAATGAGCGATTCACAGAAAACTAAGGAATATACTCGAAAAGCTGCTAGAGTAAAATTGTTTAATACTGTAGCTGTGCCTCAACTAACATATGAAAATGAAACTAGAGTAATGGAAAAAGTAGACAAATTGCAGCAGAAATGAAATTTATTTGAGATACTTAAGGGTATTGAATATTAGATGAAAAAAAGGAATATTGATGTGAAGTTGTTGAATATGTTGAATATGGAAGAAACTTTTGATGGAACCATTGCCTGACCAGTGGTAACAAATAATAGAAAAAAGTGTGAATATCTAAGTAGAATGCAAGTAGCAGTCTTCCAGCTTTGTCATTACAGTATCGACCAGAAGGATAAAGAGATATTGGAAAACATCGAGCAAAATGGGCACCGGAACAGGTTGAAGAACCTTGGCGAGAAGAAGATAAGAAATTCAGTAATACATTATTAAATGCCTAGACAACATCAATGTCTCACTAATTCTACCGTAACCAATACCAAATCAATATCGTGTAGACTTCCACCAGCCAGCCGGCGCGTTATCCACGTGTGGGGATCCCTCGCTGTAGCAGCGGCGTTATGCGTCATTTGAAGTCCGTGTCAGAAGCGCCGGTGTTTAATAGGGTGCTGCTAATAAGTTGTGCGAGTTTGCAAATACAATACACACCAAGATTTCGACTGCATAGCTACGTTGCGTAATTTACACCCACACATGGGACGGGAGTTTATAATTAGATGTATTTTTTGCTAGGTTTCTTTATAGCCTTGCTATTCTTTTGTCGGGGTGGTGTCAATTGCGTTTATGGTCCAACGATTAGCATATCGGGCTGTTATATCTAAATTCTAGTGTTCAAACCCAATCGAAGCCGTGAATTTAAAGGCGAAAAAATCCTTCTTACGCTTTCCTTCGGAGGAAAAGTATAGCGGGCTGTCCCATGTTGTAGATTTACAGCATATAAAAATCCACAAGCGTAAATGAAGCTTCTGAGCTAAATTCAAATCCCCTGTTTTTTGGTTCAAGTAATACCTTCTTTTCCCGCTAGTTGGTTAAAGCAGCATTGCGAAATTTACGTTGTCAGACAGAAAAGCAGGCCTCATGGCCGATGTCTCGCCACGTAAAATGAGATATCACTGAACAGAACTGAATTGAATTTTGACGACCCGGCTTCCGTAAACCTCCTGTACTCCCCAGGATGATTCTGATCAGCCATCCTTCCCAAATTTCCTTTTTCTGATGGGATCTCTCTCTCTCCTCGACTGCCGGAGGTACCCCGCAGCCCGACTTCAGCCAGTTCTTAAGTTACTTCTCTTTCCGAGGCACCCGTAGGTCATCTAAGCACAAATCCGGTTTTGAAGCAGAGTAGCGAAGGTAAGGAAGGGGATTTGTAAGGTGATATATGGTGATTGAGAGTGCACCATCGTACCACAATCGTGTAGGTCATGTTCAATTCTCCAATCCTTGGTTGCAACTCAAGGACCTCATTGGCTGTGCATCAGATTGACCTTCCTGTGTTACAAGATCGTTTAGGTGAACTGCTAATATTTTTTTACTTCATTTAAATATTTATTTGATTGTTTTGAGTTTTTTATATACCGACCACTGATTATTGATTACTGATTATTGAACCCGTAATATTAATAGCAAAAATAATATTGAACTTGAATTATACGTATGTGAGACAATTATTTTTCTAAAGAAGTTTGCATGTATAGATAAGCCCAAAACAGTCGCTGAGATAGTATCTTCCCACTACACAACTTTCAAACAAAAATGATTTTTTAAAAAATGCGTTAATACATTAATATCTCAGAACCTGCCAAAAGAAGCAATTGCATTGCTAACATATTTTCAATGCCGTCTTCAGATTAGGACACTTTCCATCATTATAGAAAGTATCTCAAATTATAATGATTCATAAACCAGACAAACCAACGCATGAATCCTCTTCATATAGACCCATTAACCTACTCCCTCTCTTATCGAAAGTCCTAGAAAAACTGCTATTGAAGAGATTGAGCCCAATTCTTGAAGAACTGGAATTGATTCCGCATCATCAATTCGGTTTTTGAAAGAAACATTCAACAACGGAACAAATACATCGAGTAATAGACTTAATTAATAAAACTTTCGAACATAAGCAATACTGCTCAGCTGCTTTCATTGATATCAGTCAAGCCTTCGATAAAGTTTGGCATATAGGACTTCATTACAAAATAAAAAGATGTCTACCTCATCAATGGTACATAATTCTCAGCTCCTATTTGACAAACAGATACTTTCAAGTAAAGTTTCATAACGAACTATCGTCATTTCGACGAATCCGGAGTGCCTCAAGGAAGTGTGCTGGGCCCGATCTTGTACTTACTATTTACCGCTGATCTACCACAACATGACGGCATCACAACCGCAACCTATGCAGACGACACAGCAGTACTTGTTACCAACAACGATCATGTTGAAGCATCCAACATCCTAGAGAATAATTGGTTTAAGAAATGGCGAATTAAACCACATGAAACCAAATCTTCCCACAAAACCTTCACCCTAAGGAAAACTTCTGCCCCCCCGTAAAAATGAACGCCAAACAATTACCACAAACTGAAGTAATAAAATATCTTGGTCTGCACCTCGAACGAGAACATGGAGAGCCCAATCTCTCCCTCTCCAATCAAATCCCCAAAAAACAAAAGGAGATGGACCTAAAACTAAAATCTCTCTCTCTCTCTCTCTCTCTCTCTCTCTCTCTCTCTCTCTCTCTCTCTCTCTCTCTCTCTCTCTCTCTCTCTCAAGGCAATACTAAAACCAGTTTGGACCTCTGAGATACAGTTCTGGTGAACAGCTGGACATTCGGAAATTGAAATTCTGCAAAGATTTCGGTCGAAAGTTCTACGTACATAACAAATACACCATGGTATACATTTCATTCTGATTTGCAAATTCCAACTATCCATCAGACCATTACAGAATATAGTCCCTTATATGTATATTAATCCTTTCTCTTCGATTTGCACCTTTTTCTTTTAAGTCTGATTTCACCACTACCCAGGCATGACCGGTTACTTTTGGTGTGTCTTGTACTTCTACATCTATGTTTACATTTGAGAATACTAGATCAATGATTGTCTGATTATTACTATCCACTTTAGTTGGCTCTTTTACCAATTGGTTTAGTTCCAATGCTTTAAAATTGTTTACTAATTTCTTGGGGTAACTTTCTCTCAGTACATTTATATTAAAATCCCCCATTATTATGCAATCGTTAATTGTCATTATTTCCACCACTATGTTTGTAATATAATCAATAAATTCGTTATCAGATGCATTTGGAGAGTGATAGACAGCAACTAGTGATCCTCTGTATTCTTTACAAAAAATATCCAACTTAACTATCCAGCAGTTATTTTCTATACAGTCTATTTTAACATTCTGTATTTCAATGTCCGTTCTCACGAATATTATTACTCCCCCCGTTCTTCGATTCTGTGTTACATCGAATACACCTATAACCTTGAATTCTAATTTCCGATAAGATCGCCTTAAAGATTTGCTTAATTCGTGTCTCAGTGAACGCCATTAAGCTTGTTTTATTTTTGCATTCATTTATGTATTTGCTGATCGAATGTATATTTGATTGAAATTTGCTAAAATATTTTGTACATTCAATGTTAGGCATGTAGTTTGTATATTCAATGATTGCTATTCAGAAGTATAATCAATTTTTTTCCTCTTTTCATTTATCATTCTTAAATATGTAGGACAATCTTTGTCTGTGGCTTCGTGATCTGTCGAAATGTCCGTCAATTTTAGTCTTCTAACCTTGTCTTCACAGTTCACACATTTTTTATTTAATTCGCATCCCCTACTGTCATGATTACCAGCACATACTTTACATACAATTTCTTTCTTACAATCTTCCCTAAAATGATTAAAACCCCAACACTTGAAACATCTGACAACACTTACGAACTCGTGTACCGGACACCTCTTCCATCCTAAGTTTACTTTGCCCTTTTCCATTAACAATTAATATATCCCTGCATCTGTCTCTAAAATAATATTTCCTGTTTCATCTTTTCTATTACCTTGATTAGTACTATATCTTTTTATCACTTTCATGTCATTATCTTCACTCGTTTCTATTTCATTTTGCATCTTAATTACCTTAATCAATTGCTTGTCTTCTAATTCATACTCTTCTTTTCTAAATCTTATAATTTTAAGTTTAGGTTTAATATTCTTTGGAATGAAAACATCTATTTCTTTCTATAATTTTTCCTCTACTTTCTTTTTCAATTCTTTTCTCCCTTTCTCATTATTACATTCTACAATCACTGATCCCTTATTTCCTTTCTTGATTTTAGTTACCCCTACAGGGAGTTTATTAATATTAAATTTCTTCCTGAGAGTTTATTCCATTATATTACTATATTGTGGTATTTTCGGTCTTACAACAATTTTTTTCTTTTGTAGCTATTTCGGCATATGTTATAGTTTGGGACTCCTTTTTATTAACATTTACATTTTCTATTATTTCTGCCTTCTGTACTTTTATAATATTTATTTCTTCCAAAACTACTTCTCTAACAGTTTCTTTCAATTTATCTATACTTTGCTGTTTATTTTTAATTTCAATGATATCTTGTATTACTAAATCTAATTTGCTTTCTAACGTATTCTTAATGTTCCCACTTGAATTTCCTTCTTTATCGTTCTTGTTTCTATAATTTCCAACGACATACTTTTCTCTATCACCATCACAATTCACAAGCTCATCTCTAGTATTGAACACTTGATGTTTCTTACTGCAGTTACTATGGAAGTATTTCATACATTTCCTGCAATAGATGCTCTCTGTAATTATTTTTTTCTTACACCACCCCAATTTGCATATGCGTTTAAATCCCTCAATTCTATTAACATTCACTTACAATCCGCCTGTTATGGCCGGTCAGCTCCGCACTGTCCACTCAGCTCGCCGCCGCCGCCGCGTCAGCTCCATGGGCAGCCGCCCCCGGCGCCGTCGTCCCCGGCGCACTTGGACTTCGTTGTGTCGTCACGACCACCAGCACACTTAACTTTCTCGCGCCGCCCGCCACCCGCGCCTCCGGGATCTGCTGTGTTTAGCACTGCCGCCATGCACTCATTGTTTCAGGCACTCAATGCTTAGCATATGATAGCCAATTTTTTGTACTTTCTCCGATTTTTATAGCCTGGAACACCCTATTTTTCAGAACTTACAGTCCTCTCATTTTTTCTCAACTGTCAGTCTCACTTGTCACTTTCATGTACGTATACCGAACTTTTCAATTCTCTTTTACGGAGCGACCCGCTTCTACGTCCGCACTGCTTGCCAACTCAACTGCGAAGAGAGTCGAAAACTCTGCCACCGACGATACCCAAACCTTAAACCTCCCGGTCAGAGGTACTGCACTGACATGTCAACAGGGCAACACTTTTAAAATTATTAGGAACTTATTTTATAACCGGCTTTGATGGCGTATAATGAGCGGTTCAGAATAAATTTTACACCTTCTAGGGCTTGAGGAAATTAAAGGTGAAAACTGAGCTGAGGTGGCTCAGGGTACTATCATATGTCACTACAGTGCCTATGAATGGAATGTCCTGGGATTCGAATCCCTCAAAGCCTGTCTCAGCATTGTCAGTGTCTCGCTGATCGAAAATACCTGGATGGAGAAAACCCAGCTAACAGATGTGCAGGTCGGCGCCAGAATACAGTATCCAGTAGAGGAGCAACACCACCACTTCCCGTAATAATGAAATGCACTACACTTACGGGAATAACGGCCATTAAAGTTGACACATCCATTAAAATGAAATAATCAGACAATCAACCAGAAAGTGCAAAGACGCGAAAACAGAATACAAACAAGACGCGATTTGCCTCCCTGCGATACTCCGGCGGTGCGAGGCGGAGGATGGGCTCCAGCGTCATTCAGCTTTAGAGCCGCCGTGGCTTTCCCTTGATCTGGTGCTACTGATAGGTTTTGCGCGGTCGTTCATCACCGTTGCGCGCTTCCGGCAGCTGAAATTGCTTTTGGGAAGTTACTGCGCGGAGGCCCCACCGCACGGTGGTTTGAAAGTCGGAAAAAGCGGACAAAAATCAATTTTTCAAAATTGTCTGATTTGCTTCATTTAAGCACATATGAACCAAAAAATGTCCAATGCTTTATGGATTATACTATATTTTGATATTTTCTTGTTCATTATTGTGTACAACGCGCGCAAAAATGAGAGATTTATAAGGACCCGGACGGTCATAAATTCATCCCATATTGAAATGCACATTTCTCGGTTACTATTAAAGTTATGAAATTAGTTTTATTCCTAGTTACTCTTCAATACTTAATAAGTACATTTCTTACAATAACCAAAATTTTCACTTTCACATTAGTTGTAAATAAATTATTGAAATCAAATGAAATTGAAATTGATATTGAAAAAAATTCGGTAAAGGTATCGAACAGGAACTCTTTCATCTATCCGAATGCTTGTACGCATAATCACACCAAGGCATGTGCTCGCTAGCTGTTGGTATCAATGAAAGGTCTGTGGGACTGAAATCTGGTCGAGTTCTTCCCTAGTGTTGTTACATGTGCAGTATGAAAAGTGAAAAATGAATTTTTCAGTCAATTGCAGTAAGATCCTTCAAAAAACCAGAGAAAATAAATGAGATTGTGGCGCAAAACAAGAACAGTTTGTGCTAGCAAATTTCATGAACAAATTTGACTTAATCCAAGAAAAGCGAAGGGGACACTCAAGGAGCCCACCACCTTAATGTAAACTTTCAGTTCACTTGATTCATGTGCTCTACATTATCGAGAATTAATGTAATTGTTGAAGCAGTTTCACTCTTCATCTTCCATAGCACTGACAGAAGATATATTTTCTTTCCTCATACAGAAAGCTGCCTCAACAATTACATTAATTCTCAATAATGTAGAGAACATGAATCTTTGTTTAAATCTGCATTTTTCTAGTGCGGGTTTGGTACCCCCTTCGTAAGAGACGTAGTTTTTCCACTGTGCTTTTACTGGGTGTATTTTATTTCCCCCTTTCGTGTATGTAGGAACATTTTGTGTTGGCTATGTTTTTCTTTTGCGTTGGCTATGTTGTCAACTTTCATACATTTGTAGTACACACGTCCCTGAACAGAATTGACGTTGGGAGTGAGACTATTTTTCAGTCGTTTATTTACTCAAGATGTCAGGAAGGTTAGCTGAATCGGAAATAGAAAAAATACTGAAGGCTTAGTCATTACATGAAGAGAGTGAAGATGAAGATATTTTAGAAGTATTTGCAGGTGAAGAGGATACAGAATACAATCAAGTTACGGTGAATAGTACAGTAAATTATTCTTTCACTGAAATGATTGCTAAGTTCGGAAGAAAATGTCTTATCAGTTTCGCTGAGGTACTCCTGAAACACTTATTGCCAATATTGTTAAAGTTTCTTCTGAAGTTACTCCTGGGTGTAAAACTCATAATTTGCAAGAAGCGTTCAAAAAGTTTGTTTTTTTTCAATCAAGATTTCAGATAATTGAGACACAAGAGAAGAAGCTGTGCGAAGGAATATTGGAAGGAAGAATGAAACCGAGGTTTATGTCTTTATTAATGTAGTACTACTTTTATTTCATTTTTTTAAATTTATTTTACGTCAAAAAAACAGTTACTTATGGGTGTATATCAAGACAACAATGTTTAAGTGCATTATTTATGGTCAGATTTGCTTGCGAAAGCAATACGCAGAGCCACTATTGGTAGAGACAGATTTTTAGTCTTAGATTTGATGAAAAGAAGACGACAGCCGACCATTGAAAAGATTACAAGTTGGCACCGTTTTGAAATGTGTTCGATAGCTAAGCGCTTCACTTCCCAAGTACTTCCGTCCTAAATTTCATAATAATATGAAAGAAATGTGGCTGTATAGAGTGCAATTTCCTTTCAAAGTTTTCATGACAATATTACCGAAGAAAAACGAGGAGACGAAACAGCAGAGTAAGACAACCCTGAAAAAGCCGACGCTACTGAGACTGAAGATGCATAATATTTCGCAGTAAGAAGCATGAACCACTGTAAAAGCAAATTAACTTCAAATAAACATTGAAAATAAAGTTCTAGGTTAAAATCATTTCATTTTATTGCGTAAAACTATTTTTGTCCGCTTTTTTGCCAATCCGTACCATAGTGCACCGCCTCCGCCATCGTCCCAGGGCGCCCGTCCTGTTCGATCCCCGCGGGTCATTGTCTGCCCCCAAGGCACTATGTCCCGCTAAATTGGGTTTGATCATAATCATTATCGTCAGCATCGTCTCAGCGTCACTAGTTGGATGAAGCGTGCGTTAAATTTGAATTCTGTGGGCCGGAGTTCGCCGATGCCGAAGTGGAAGATCGTCTGAAACTTTATACTTGCTCCTTAATACCACGTCTTGAGAATGAGTACATTTTGTTGGAAAAGCTTTTTATTTTAATGAAATTTAAGTATTTATATTTATAGTTGCGGTATTGTAAACGCTTCTTCATTCATGAGAACGTAATTACAATGAATAAATTCTTGAAGTATGTATTGCACTCACTATACGTTTTAGATTACATGAATGGAAGTGCCAGATTTTTCGAGAAATAGTAGAGCTTGTTTCGAATCGGGTTTACGTTTGAGGATTTTTCAAAAATACATTGCTACAGTTTGTAATTTTCTCAACGGTAAATTATAAAATCTATTGCATAAAAATCAATGTTTGTTCGTATTTTATGCGCTGGCGTACCGTTCATACGATTCCGATAAGACTTTTCCGACTTGTTGCTTGCACTTGTGCAAAAAATATAGGCAGTGTACAATGGGGAAGTGCATATGTGTGTCGCACATTGACGCAAAATGAATGCATTGTTGATGATGAGTTTAAGCGTTAATGCTACGCGTCTAGGCAACTTGCCGCTTTCCCTGGTATTAAACATGTCTTAACTGCATATTCAGCCTCTGGGATTGCGAAATATCAGTCGGAATTATCACTTGGATGTTATCTTGGACTAGTAAATCAAGTTTCTCCAAGGCAGTGTCATAGTGAATACATTCCGAAACTTGAGGGAGAATGTGTTAACAATAGGATACTCGACAACCATGTCCAAACCAGTATATAGAACAAATCCGTACTCGCGAGAAAGTCTTTCACTTGTTAACATTTTGCAGAGCGTAGCGTAAAACGTGATGAACCCTCACGTAACCAGTAGCGTGTGAAATATAATATACTGCAATAGCGAAGCATTGCCGGGTCTACTATTAAGAAATAAGAAATTATCAACAAGAAATATTTTAAAATGAACTACGGCAGTCTCATTATCATACTTTATTTTAATGAGTGTTACGGAAAGATATAAACGGCTGAGGCACCTTCGGTGCTAAACAAGTGACACTAGATACGCGGAGATGGGAGGCAAGCATGTAAATATTCGACGGAGGTGCACTTGTCTCACCTTGGGGCAGTGAAACGGTGGTGGGGGCACTGGGCGCAGAAGCGTCGTGGGCGCTATCTGCCTGGCAGGCGGAAGCTGCACACGCTTCCGTCACGCGCACGCACGCGTCAGTTAATCAGACGGTGACGTCACGCGCGCGTCACCGCACGGCCCCCGCGTAGCCGGCTCTTCGGAGGCGGGGGATTTCGGAAGGGCGGCGGCGGCGCCGTGCTTCAGCGACGCGAGGAGGCGCGTGGAGGAAGGTGTTGCTGGTCGGGGGGCGTCTTCGGTGAGAGACGAGACGCGAAGAGGGGAGAGAAGGGTGAGAATGGGTGAGAGAAGAGAAGAGAGGGGCGAGAGGAGTGGAGAGAGGGGTGAGAGGTGTGGAGAGGGGCGAGAGAAGAGAGTAACGAGAGAAGAGGGCTTAGAGGAAAGGCTAGAGGCGCAAGGAGTGGAAAGAGGGGAGGAGGGAGGGGTCAGAGGAGAGGACGAGAGGAGAGTGGCGAGAGGAAAAGAGAGGGGCGAGACGGAAGGAGAGGGACGAGAGGAAAGGAGAGAGGGGCGCAAGGAGAGTAGAGAGGGGAAGAGGGAGTGGCGAGAGGAGAGGAGAGGAGAGAGGGGCAAGAGGAGAGGAGAGGAGAAACGGGCAAGAGGAGAGGAGATGGGCAAGGGAAGAGTGGGTACGGGCGAGAGGAAAGGAGAGAGGGGCGCATGGAGTGGAGAGAGGAGGAAGAGCAGAGAAGAGAAGGGCCAGAGGAGAGTGTAGGGACTGGGGGGAGAGCGGCGAGAGGATAGGGGGGAAGGATCGGAGGAGATGAGTAAGGGGCGCTAGGAGAGGAGAGAGAGACAAAAGGGAGAGAGGGGCGAGAGGATAGGAGAGAGAGGTGAGAGGATAAGAGAGAGAGGTGAGAGGATAAGAGAGAGAGAGGAAAGAGAAGGGAGATGAGAAAGGAAAGATGAGAGAACACTTCAAAGATCTGCAGAATGTTGTAGACTCTAACTGGTCAAACACGATCCATCTTATGTGATCAGTCCGTTCGACGAAATCGTAGGTTTCCGTGGCAGGATTCAATAGACACTTGGCCGCTCGGGACACGCCAATCGTAGGCTCTGTTGTCAATATTTCGCCGTCAAACTGCGTCCTTATTCAGGGCAAATTACATTTCACCCTGAGGAAGTATGACGCCCAAAACCTTGACAAATGTGCCTAGGCCGCGGCGTCTCCCAAACGCTATCTTCACTTCACTTGTTTGAATATGCCCGACCTGCCAGTCAAGCCTGAAAGAGGTATCAGGAGAGTATAGAAAAATACGTTCTAAATTCGGCATTCTAATCAACTGCACTTTTATTCCGGAGCGTGTTTTGTCGTCAGTATGCAGTTCAGACCGTACTATTTTATATTTTCATAACTTCTTTCGGTTGCTAAAGAATCTCAGCGATGCACTGAGACCTTTCGTGAGGTGTGGTCGCTTGTCTCATCCATTTGTTTCCAAATAATGGCTACTACTAAGAAAATATATCTTCATTCCTTCTCAAATAATTGAATCTTTCAATTCGTGTCAAAATTTAATTCATTCGTTACACATTAGTGAGCGTTAGTATGTCTCTTTGTTAGACAATCCTTACATCAGATTTTCGTTTTCGATATTTCACGCAGCCACCAAGATCGAGATCCCATATCTCCGATCCCAGATATCAGATCTCAGACTCAAGTTAAAAATCTTGACATAATTCATTGATGCAAACGACAAATAATTTTCTTGAAGCTTTCATTTCACTTTAACGCGTTCTTTCCTCTTGAAAAAAGAAAATTAAACCATTCAGTAATATAAATACTCGAATACCACAAACAATTAGAACGTGTAAAAACATATGAACTCATTTTGTTTCTAAACACCATAACGTATTTCTTAATTTTCACGTCTACTTCGAAACACACCAAACATTTTAAGAAAAGTAATAATACCACAGGCAAATGAACGCCGCGTTGTTGATACTTTCATCAGTTTCTAATTCAACTATGCATTTGGGTGTAAGAGTGGGGAAGGGATTCTAGAGCTCAAGAAAATTTGCACGGATTATACTACCCCCATACGTGACGTACAGTTTTTACTGTTTTTATAAATATAAATGAATTCAAATCAAACCATGACTGAAGGCGGGTCTGACGTCAAGGCGACTGTTCATATCGATCTGACAAGTCATGCAGATCGAGTGATTGAATCACAGCTGGAATAGACTGGTGATTGAATGATTGTTTGTGATTTCAGGCGCGTCAACTACCGAGGTCATTAGTCCCGAAAGTGTAGCGCAAGTTTTTTCATTGGGAGATGGCGGTGGTCTTCCCCCACTGGATGGCGAGATCTGTCGCCGACCTACCGTCAATTAGCGTGGTTTTCCCCAAACATTTATCTCCCACCAGCAGGGCACCGCCCCAGCCGGGACATGCTCTAAGCCCCAGACCGGTCTCCCGGCATGTTTGGTATTGTCGTGCATGTTAGAGAGTGTGTGTGTGTGTGTGTGTGTGTGTGTGTGTGTGTGTGTGTGTGTGTGTGTAAGGGGTGAGGATAGGACAAGGAAGAGGAAGGAAAAATTATGCGCGATCCGTGGTCTATTTGTTATGGTACTGCTCCGGCATTCGCCTGGTGTTGATCGGAGAAACCACGGAAAACTATCGGAGGAACCTAGCTGACAAGCTAGTGTCGAAAATCCTGCCACCGTGGGACTCGAAACTAGGACCTCCCGGTCGGAGGGACTGCAGTGACATCCATTGATGCCCTGAGCCACCTCTCCCAGTGAATCGACTGTTACTCTCGAAGGAATTTGCCTCAGATATTCATGACTTTTGTATTATAAAACTGTTCCCCACTCTTCATTCATCACCCACAACGTTGCTATTCATAATATGAATTATGAATAATTATTCTTCATACTTCTCTGTGTTCTTGAGCAAAACATCTATTATTTCATTAAAATTTTGGCAAGATTACATGTTGTCACTGTTGCTAAAATGAACATGAGTAACTTGAGTAAAATGAACAAAACGATACAATTAGCAGAATTGGTCCTCATGAATTTGTACAATTTGTAACTCTCGCCACAACTTCTACTCTTCTGTGGCGAACTATTTGGTGACTATGAGTTTCCCTTATTTTAATAATGGAGATAATCCCGGATTCACTGTAAAAGATTAATTGTATCAAACGTAGTGCATTGATGGGTACTAACCTGCGATGTACTACCATGCATTGCGGCAACTCAGCGACTTGTGATCCGTTAGAAGCCGCCAGGAATGATGCTACTAGTTGCGTTAAATAATCCAATAAGTAGGTAAGTAGGATGAAAATTAACCCTCTGCCTGTATGTATTTAAAGGAGAAGACTAACCCGAGTAGGGAGGGCAGGAAGAGGGTGAATATCAAGAACAGTAACAAAGTATTGCATTGGTAACTAAATAGTGCCAAGGCCGTGGCCAGGAAATCGGACTTTTATTGGTGATGAACCGTTCGCAAATGTATGAATAATTGTATAAAGCAAAAATGTATTTATGAACGACTAAAATGGTATAAAAGATGAGTCTTTGGCACGTGATTAAATTTGTTTGAGTTTTATTATTTTTGTTTTATTTCTCTCTGTTTAGAATCCAAGCTTTCTAAAGCTCTAGAATTATATATATATATATATATATATATATATATATATATATATATATATATATATATAGTTGGGTTCAACCGTTCATGTGTTTTGTTTTTCAACAGTATATAATTGATAATAGAACTCTAGAAGATCAAAATTGCATTGATAATATTGTGGTGTCGCGCATCGCTTCCTTTCCCGTGCCGGGAAAACCGTCCTCCCCCAGGCTTAAGCCGGATGCGGGGTTGGGGGCGGTTGGCATGCGCTGTGCACGCTGACGCGCGCCGAGCTGAAGACGCACTGAATAGGCCAGGGGGATGGGGAAGGAAACTCTCCAAAAATAACTATAGAAAAAGGTTTGTGCGAGTCGCAAGACTCCTAGAGGAGGCTGGCCGTCGAGCCTTCCTGACGCCCGCCGGCATGGGAGCGCCGAGGGGAGGGGGCGAGCCTCCGGGTACTTAAGGCTGCATCAACTGCGCCCACGCGGGATATGTAGAGGGTCGAAAGGCCGAGTGATATCTCCGGTGCTATCCTAGCTCGCGGTCTTCGAGGCGAAGACCGGTTTGGCGTCAGGCCATGTTGTAACGATAGTTAAGAGACTCTTTGTCTGACAGCTTCGCACCACGCGTTGCTAGCCTGCTTTAAAGCAGTGGTACTGGGCTGAGCCTGGGGACTGTCGCGAGGATTTCGCGGCTAAGGGATTGGAAAGGTTGCTGGAGATTTTTATTTTGTAAATTATTGTGTAAATAGTTATATATTTCTTTTAGAAACAGTCTTCTGAGTTATTTATTTCCAGTATATCACAATATTTTAAAGTGGATTGAACATGTTGGAAAAGAGTGTCGGTGCGCATCCAGAATCCAAGCTTTCCAATTTTTCGGCTTCGAAAGTTCACGCGTTTAGGCGGGAATATTGCGCATGCATAACAGATCTTTGATGTATCAATCATGTGCCGACCTTAAGGGTCCCGCCGAGTGGTAGTGCGGGAGCCGTGGCCCAAAAATGGCGGCGCTTATTCGTTCTCCCGCCGCCAGCGAGGTTCGGTCCGTGATAGTATCTTAATGCGCAACAAACAGATCGCGTCAATCGAAATTCATCGTCTGCTCTTTACTGGCATGCTTGCTGCAGGCGTTGTAGTGCTCCATGACAATGCTCGTCCACATACGGTGCGGCAAACAGCAACCGTTCTTTAGGAGTTTGGCTAAGAGCTGTTTATGTTGGAGCTGCGACAAACGAGGAGAGCAGCGATAAGAGCGAAGCAACGAAAACGTCCACATGGAAACAGATGGAAGTGTTCATGTTGACAGCGCGCTGATCACGGGATCAGCGCTGCGACCCGCGATAAGAGCGAAGAAAACCCTTCGGTAGGTTTTCGCTGCTAGTATCGCTGTTCCGCACTCTTCACAGCTGGTCCACTTCAGGTGTTGTACATGTCGGATAACATGAATGCTGAGAAATTGATCACTTGTGTTATTGTTAAGAGTCAATTTTGGGACGAAAGGGACACAAATCGCCGTAATAGCTTCGTTTTAGACAAATTGTGTGCCGCAGAAATGAGTACATGTAAGTTTTAGAGGTTAGGTTACATTCGTTTTTCACTGAACGACAAGTTGCGACCCACCCCTCCGCCGGCTAGCTCAGAATGGGGTTTCAAGGTGGGCGCAAAATAAAAAAATACAATTAGAATAGCGGGGATCAGGGTCATGTGGGCCGTTGTGGATTGAATGCACTTACACAGAAACTCAAGTCGAATCACTTTCCACTTACTTAAGTATATTCTAATTAAATTGCTTTTACAGTAAATGAACATAAAACACTTTACATATACAAGAATTTTTGTCTTGCTGAAAAAAAGAAAACAACTTACACTCTTAATAATTAACTACACTGTTTCCTTTCTCTCATTTAAATCAATTTCAAAGAATACTTAAAACTTTGCCTAATCATTCCAGTCGTAAATTTCCTAGTTGCAACTTTACAATTAGCTAAGTTTTCCTTGAAAGAAAAGATTGATTCTATTTTTCACAGAATATCGGTATAAAGAACCTGTACTAATACTTTCTTTCCGAAACAAATTATTCCTTCTAATATCTACAAATTGTTCAAGTTGGCACGACCTTACTCTGTCTTCTCACGGCGTAGAGAAATCTGCGGCGTCGACTCTTCCAATCGCTCGATGTCCTTGTCCTTGCAGCTCGGTCGGGAGCAAAGCCGCCCCTCTGCAGAACCGCACGGTCGCCCCTTTCCAGTACCGTTGTTCAACTCACGATGTGGCCTCCGTCTCGTTTTCCGTTGATACTCTTTTCGTATTATTTTATAGAATGTAACTAGCTTTTAATTCCATATTTAAAAGAATCTACAATACGACAACTGAGTCTATTGTATAAGAAGAATAAATATAAAAATAAAAAACTGCAAAGAAAAGAAATGAATGGCCTCGTTAGTTTCATGCTATTCACACTCCTCTCTCTTACAAAGATTTTAAATGCGTCACTTATACTTTCATCCTTTTCCTGATGAATTGTTTTAATGCATCGTAATATGATAATTACCTCCTCGAATGTCTTGAAGAGTTTTTATCGTAGATGCAGTCCTGAAGTCCGTAGCAGTACGAGGTGCCGCCTTCTCGTGATCGGTAGGTCCTCACTCTCCAGCTGTTACTTCAGAAAAGAAAGCTTTCTTTCTCCTGACTACCGGTGTCGCATACTCTACCGAGACGCTCTCTTACGGATATAGTTCGTAGTTTCCATTTTCGGATTGTATTCATGCGCGTTGGCGCGCGTTCAAACAGCTTATCTTATTCTTGAATATTGCTGTGCTCCGTTTTCCGAGACCTCGGCAAAACGGATGGTCACATAACCCCTTCTTTCGGAAAAAAAGATTTTGTGGGATTTGATTTCATATGCCGAAAAAAATCTTTTAACCAAACTTGATGCTCTTCCTTTCTTCTGTCTTGATTCTGGAATGTCGAGCTATCTTGTTTCTTCCTTCTTCTTCTTCTTCTTCTTTCTTCTTCTCCTTCTTCTTTCGTCTTTCTTCTTTTATTCTTTCTCTTGACATTTATTCTATTCTTTAAAAGGTCGTAAACTATGGAAATTATACTTTCCAATTGTATTCCCGCTTTCATCTATTAACACTGCTACATTGGGATTTTGTTTGTGAGCAATTGAGTACGGTCCCTCAAACAATCTAAAAAAATTTATGATACTGCTTATGTATCAAATCAGAACTTTTCGGAACCCTTAATAATACCTTCTGCCCTTCTTGGAATTCGTAAGTTTTTCCGGTAGCTTGTGATTTTCTTTTATCTGCCGCTTTTCTTAGCTTTCTAAGTATTTCTTCATTGGCTAGATTTTTGTGCTCTATTTCTGGTTTCATAAGGGTTTGTAATGGATGCTCTGGTTTTCGTTTGAAATGGGCCTCATATGGGGTCATTCCAATTGACTCATGGTGGATTTGGTTTAACCATTTATTTATATGTGGAATTAGTAGCGACCACTCGCTAGGTTGCCTCGACACGTAGACTCGAAATAGCCTCGTCAGTTCCTTCATTACTCTTTCTGAAGGGTTTGACTGTGGGTGTCTAATGCTGGAACATATATGTTTGACATTCATATGTTGCATGGCCTGTAACCAGGATTCACTAGTGAATTGGGCACCATGATCTGTCAGCACCTTGGCATATGGACCAGCAAATTGAAAAAACTTATTAAGTTGGTGCAGGCAATTTTTTAGTGTTCGCTCTATTCACAGGGTATACTTGGGTCAACTTAGAAAACACATCGATGCATACAAAAATATGTTTATATCCATATTTGGCCTTCGGTAAAGGACCATATAAGTCTATGGCAACTAGCTCATTTTCTTTTGAAGGTATTATAGCATGCATTGCTCCTGAATAATGTCGATTCGGGTACTTGGTTTTCTGACACAGTACACATTTGGCAACCTCGTTATCCACTTGTTTTTTTCTCCCTTTCCAATGACAAACTTCCTTAATTGCTTGGTCTACTTTTTCGGCCCCAAAATGTGCTAAAGAGGTATGCACGAACCAGATGATCCCGGTTGTTAAGATTTGCGGTATCCAGATTCGATAAAGCGATGGCTGTTGTTGCACCCTTATGAGCAAAACTTGATCTACCAATTTCCATTTCAATGGGTCAGCCGTCCACCGTCGTACATCTGGATCCGTAGGTTCGAGTTCTCCTCTGCAAAATCTTTTCATCTTTTCCATTATGGCATCGGCATCTTGAAATCTTGCGATGTTTTCCCAAGTTAAACCTGGCATACTCATTATATTTAACTGAATTGGAGAAGCCGGGAACAAAGTGTTAGGCATTGAATTGTGTTCGGCATTGACATTCCTACTAAGCAAATCGGGCAACAAGTTACATCTGCCTGGGCAGTATTCTACCTTGACAGAAAATTGTTGTAACCATATTATCCACCCCAGTAGTCGATCGTTATTTGGATGACATCTTTTTAGAAAAACTAAGGCTTTATGATCCGTTCTAATAATGAATGATCTTCCTACAAGATACTCTCTCAATCGGTGTATTGACCATACAATAGCATTCGCTTCCTTCTCTGTGGCCGTGTAACGAGTCTCACATTCTTTCAAAACACGACTCACTATTGCTATTATCTTCTCTTGGTTATTAATTTCTTGGAATAGTATGGTACCCATTCCAAGATTGCTACTGTCGGTCTGCAATATGAATGGCTTAGTGAAATCGGGATATGCTATCATACATGATTCATGAAACATTGCTTTTAAATTGTTGAAAGCTCTTTCATGATGCTCAGTCCACTTCCATCTAGTGTGCTTTCGCAACAACTGACGAAATATTGCAGTGTGCATGGCGAAATTCGGAATAAACCTTGAGTAATAGTTCACGCAACCTAATAAACTTTTGAGTTGTTTCGTGTTTTTAGGCTGTGCAATCTTATCTATTTCTTGCATTTTCTCCAAGTTCATCTTGACTCCGTTGACTGTCAAATCATACCCCAGGAATTTAACTTGTTTAGTGCAAAAACTACTTTTTTCCAAATTCAACTGTAAATTATTTTCAATGAGACGTTTCAGCAAAATATCTAGCTTGTTCATGTGTTCTTCAAATGTCTTCGAATACACGAGCACGTCATCAATATAGATAAAAGCATCGCTAGACATCCCTCTGTCAATGATATTGTCTAAACATTGCACAAGAGCAGATGCACTGTTCTTGAGTCCAAATGGCATTCTTTTGAAAACATACGAAATTCCCCGGTGAATAAATCCTGTATATTGTCTACATTCAGGTGCTATCGCTATTTGCCAGTAAGATGCAGTGAAGTCGGTTGAACTAAACCACTTGTTGCCGGATAATTGATTAGTTAAATCCTCTACACGCAACGGTCTGTCTCTGTACGGTAGGGTAACTTGATTCAATCGTCTTGCATCTAAACACAACCTTATCCTCCCATTACTCTTTTCTACGAGCACTATCGGACTTAGATAAGAGGTTTTGGACTTCATGATAATATCATCTTTAACCATTGTAGCAATGAGCTTATCCACCTCCTCCTTATGTTTTTCTGGAATGACATATTGGTAACCCGTGAATGGCGTTTTATCTGTTAGTTCTATTTCGAATTGAAAATCTCTTACTGGATTCTTGTTTTTGCAAAACACCTTCTGATTCCTAAGTAATACTTCAATTAATTGTTTCTTCTGATTTTCATTAAGATTAGAATTTCCTTGCACATGCGAACGAATTTTCAGCTTCACATCTTCTTCCTCCAAACAATTCGCCTCCCAATAATTCCATGTGAACGAATCAAATTCGAGATCCTGTTGATTATTCGGTTTTAACGTCATGGTATTTTTTTCTAGGTTGATAA